>ML685792.1:12299307-12342862 GCA_007922175.1 Pelusios castaneus | reverse complement strand
AGAAAATAATATCATAAATGCTTCCCTAAATCCAGACAGTGTCACACTATGCCCACATGCCCTGCCCTTTGGGGGACATGCCAGGCTCCCCCTGTGCCCCCCCCGGCAGGGAGGGCATTGGTGTAGTCCTGGGGTAGCCCTAAGTCAACTTAGGGCTACCCCAGGGCTACACTGGCTTAATTCGACTTTAGAAAGTCAAATTAAGCCTTAGGTCGAGTAGAAAGGTGGTTTAATAAAGTCAACTTAATTTTCAGTAAGTCGACTTTATTTTCCTTAAGTCGACTTAAGCAAGCTGCTTAAGTCGACTTAAGCAAAGTGTAGTGTAGACGCAGGGCACATTAAGTCGACTTAAGCCAAGCTTAAGTCGACTTAATTTACCAGTGTAGACGCAGCCTTACATGGCCCTGTGTGGCAACTGTTCCCATTGGTTAATTGGCCAGCCTATGGAAAAACTGGAAAAAATATACCTATGGCTGCATTCTGATCTCATTTAGCGCAGGGTATATCCAAAGAGTGGTAACCGTCATGTCAGTGGAGCTACCCCATTGTACATCTGTATTAAGGAGATCAGAACTTGGCTCATAAACCAACCATAGTTCAGGTTTTAGGTGGCTACCAGCTGTGGCCCACATTCTTTCTGTTTACATCCCATGAAAAGAGTAGGTGTAAACTACTGCTGATGGTCACACAGAATGCAGGCCAACAAAAAGATGGAAGAGCTCAGTGTCTCCTGCAACCTTGGCTGAATTTTACACTGGCGAGATTGGAATGGTGTGATAATCATGTAAAATGGGTACCAGTCATGTAGCCCCAGCTGGAGCCAGGCTTTCATTCCATTTATGGCTTGTGGTGACTTCTTAAAGGAGCTGCTGTGACCTGTTTCATTTCAGACATTAATAGATAAAAGGGTCATGAGGAAGGATCGATGCAGCTAAACAAGCAAAAATTAAAACCTAACCAAACTAAGTGGGAATTAGACAGTAAAAAGATGGGAGTTAGGGAGATGAGAACACCCTGGGTATTAAAATGTTCCAGATTGCTGCTGTATTTTGTTCTGAGGATAGATCTCAGGATTTTCTCATTCAACTATATTTGAGGTTCATCTATCTTTTTTTTTTAATTCCCCCCTCCCCCCCCCCCGCTTTCTCCATTTTGTTATGACCACTGGTCTGGTGCTTATTTATGTATCACTCTCCCAAGGTTTTACCCCTTGAGCCTAAACAAGCTTCAAACCATCTTGAGGATGCCCATTTCCAGGCCCCAGTTGAATATTACCATTGATGGGTCAAAAGCCCCTTCACTTCCAGGCTTACAGTGTATTATTAGACATGAGCTCTGGGTTGAAGAGATTTCAATATCAATGAACTGCCTGAACTCTACCACTGGGGATCGGTTAGAACTCCGTTCTGGCCAGGAAATAGGAGGTGACTGTTCCATTAGATTAGCACTGCATATGCTCCTGATAGTGGATACTGGAACATGTGCTCTTGTTCAGCACTCTTGTGATTCAGATCTTCAGTAGGATCTTTATCTGAGTGTAGAGATAATTGTAAAGGAAACTTATGATATTCTGGTGCAAATAACAAGGTGGTCTGGCATGTTCCCAGGGCCTGTGGTTCTGCTGGAACTGTGGGAGCAAGTGGGGTGGGACGGGGACTGCAAAAAAGTTTATAAACTAAGGCTATGTCTACACTTACAAAAGCTAGTTCGAACTAGTTAATTCCAACTAACTAATTCAAACTAATTGTAGTTAGTTTGAATTAACTTAATTTGAACTAGCATGGCCCCACTAGAATGCTAGCTCAAACTAGCCATGGCCATGCAGGGCACTTGCTTAGTTCGAATTAGTCAGTTGCAGGAAGGTCAATCTGCCAATTAATTCAAACTAATAAGGCCACATTGACTTAATTTGAACTAACTATTTCAAATTAAGGGTTAGTTTGAACTAAGCAATCACATTTATTAGTTCAAATTAAGGAAGCGCTTAATTCGAACTAATGAAAGCCTAGTGTGGCCAAGGCTTAAATTAGTTCAAATTAAGCTTCCTTAATTCAAACTAATTTGCAAGTGTAGACATAGCCTTAGTGTGGTGGGACAATTGAATACGTTAGAAAAGTTGAAATAAGATGGATACGTTTAAAGTCACTAGCATTCTACTTCATATCTGGTCCCTTTTTGGACCCAGATCCAGCAATGCTCTTAAGCATGTGCTTAGTGTCGCACACAAAAATAGTCACAGTGAAGTGAATAGAACTACTCGTGTGCATAAAATTAAGCATATATTACAACAACATCCAACATAGCCAGGCAGACACCTTCAGACAGAAGTATTTTGTCTGATTATTCTTCGCTGCACACACAGGGCATTGTTATATGTACACTTAGTTCATGACAAACTGGGGTATAAATCTACCACCTACTGTGCACTGAACATTTTCTAGTGCATTTTGGTGTATCCCATTTCAAAACAGAGTCGAACAAAGCACACTATGGAACTTTTTAGTGCATCACAGGCTAATGATGGGTAGATTTACATAATACTTTGCTACAAGTTAAGTGATCACAGAGACAAGCCCAGAGAGGGCATTTTTCTGTTTGGGTTCTTTTGGTTTGTGGAGGTGGGTGGTTTTTTAATTTTGTTTTGTTTTGGTTTTTTTGGCCACCTTAGTATTAGAAACTTTTGAATACGGAGATTAATTCCATTTACCAAGATTACCTCTATTACTCAAGAAGATCAGTATACAACCCCATGCTCTAGGTGTCCTTAGCCTCTGACTGCCAGAAGCTAGGAGTAAACAATAGAGAATGGATCACTCAATTGCCTGTTCTGTTCATTACCTTTGAAGCACCTGGCATTGGTCATTGTCGGAAGACAGGATACTAGGCTAGATGAACCGTTGGTCTGAGCCAGTATGGCCATTCCTCCGTTCTTATGTACACCCTTTAACACAGTCCTTTCTTTTTGAGCTCAGCAGAGCAGAATGTCTTCAGGTTTCTATATCTTAAATCTCTGTCCTGTGACAAATTTGTCCCTCACTTTAAGATTTCCACAAGTTTGGAAGCAGAGTGGGGAAGGTTATCATGCTGGCGGTGTGAGAGGGGCCAGGCATTAGCTGTCAAGATTTTTAGCCCCATGATGCTCTCAGACTCCACACCCTAATGGCTTAAGGAGCAAAAAACCAGAAGTTCCTCATGAAAGGCAAGTTCTTCTGAGAGCTTTTCTTTATAGGGCTTACTTGTCAAAGGGAGCCCAGCCCTGCCAAAGATGAAACGGGTTACCAAGGGAGATGGTGGCATCTCCATCTTTAGATATTTCTAAGGCTTGGCTTGACAAAAACCCAACTGGGATGGTTTAGCTGGGGTTGCTCCTGCTCTCAGCAGGGGGTTCAACTAGATGACCTGCCAACCCTAAATTCGTCTATGATTCTATGATCAGAGACATGAATGCAGCTAAGGTTTCCTGTCTTGTTAAAACTCAAATGTGTGCCTTTCCTCCAGTGTTCTACAGTGGGATATGTCTGAGCATGATTCTGGTCCTCGCAGCCCTGCTGAGTACCGTTGCCACAGTGAGAGAATCAGTGTGTCTGATGGCAATGGTAAGTCTTTGCATAGATATGCATGGGTGGGCAGGGAAGACGTTTCTGAATTCTGTGATAACACTATAATGTGGAGACAAAGGGGAAGAGGCTTGTTCCCCACACTTGGCTTATCAACAGTGAAATGTGGTGTTTGTAAGGTGGATTAGTTGTTTGCTTTGTGCCCCAGGATACCTGGGGGAGAAGACAGCCAAAATAAAATGCACATTATGCCACAGTGGGGTAGGGGTTGCCTGCTGCTTTCGAGGCACAGCTGTGCCTAACCTCTCAAACTCACTCCAGGTGATGATTTTATCCATATGTGACCTAATTGGTTTACTTTTGTAATGCCAGCATTCTTCACAGGGTTTTATAGGGTGGCCTTCATGAAGCATTTCTATGTTTTTCCGATCAAAGATTTTGAAACGTTTCAGAGGGGTAGCCGTGTTAGTCTGTTTTCAGCAAAACTATGAGAAGGAGGCACTTTAGAGACTAACAAAATATGTTGGGGGGGAGGGAGGGTGTATGCTTTTGTGGGCTGGAACCCACTTCATCAGATGCACCAGAGATTTTTGAAGTGCCGTGTTCGGCCCTGCTGTGTCATAGCAATCTTAACTCCAGCACGAGCTTTCATGGGAGAAAATCCCTCTTCGTCAGACACTTTGAAGATGGGAAACTATCCATATCAGATTTATGGCAGGGGTCACTAGATGGTGCTTTTACACAGAGTTGCAAGTTCTTTCTTAATTTGTGTGCAAATATCCAATCTTTGGAAGAAATGCTCATAAGTTTTGTCAAGCAGTTCTTCAGGAGAAGCTGTTGCAGATTCTTCCATACAAGGGAAAGAAAGTCTTGTCCTCCAGCACGTGTCTGACACTCAAACACACCCATTCCTTTCTTCTGTATTTTCTATTCCTTTAAAATGCCAATAAAAGACTGTAGAAAGAACGTACTTTCTCAAATCCACCAAATATACCCCCATGACTCCTGTACCTTGTAGAAAGCAGAAAATTCAGGCTAAGAGAACTTCATTGCTACAATACACAGGGGCAATGTGCCCTTAAAATTTTTGATAGTGTATTAAATATGATGAAGGTTATTGACCAACCAAACAGGAAATTATCATCTTAATAACACTATGATTCAAAGCAGGTCTCCATTTGAAAACAAAACTGCTGATTTTTTAAAAAAAACCCAGAAACAAACTAACAAAAAACAATTGAAATGGTTTTCACTTCCAGAAATAATAGTAAGGACTCATTCACAAATATGGGGCCATAGCAACAACTTTTTAAATTGACATAGAAGTGAACAATGTATCTTTCATAATTAGAAGCATAAGATGCATATTAGTCATGTCACTTAACTTTTGTGTTCAGTGGAAGATTTCTTACTGTATTTACACTTGTGTAGGCCTAATCAGCGCACCCCTCTCCCCCCCCCCTTTTTTTTTGGCTCAATGTTTGATTAATGGCTACAGCATATAGACAACAGAGGAAAATGGCATTTTATATACAAGTTATTTTATACGTGAGCATATATGTAGTTGTTAAAGGACAGCTATTGGTTAGGGTACTGAAGTGAGGCTCAGAAAGTCTCGGTTCAGCTCCTGGCTCTGCCACAGATTCTCTGTGTGACCTTGAGTAAGTCTCTGCCTCTATCCTCCTCTCTGTGAAATGGGGATGATGCTTCCTTTCCTCTCCTGCTTTTGTCTTGTCTGTTTAGACTGTTATCTCTTTGTGGCTCTGTCTCTCTCTCTCTCTCTCTCTCTCTCTCTCTCTCTCTCTCTCTCTCTGTGTGTGTGTGTGTGTGTGTGTGTGTGTGTGTGTGTGTGTGTACAGTGCCTACTACGGTGGGGCTTTCATCTTGGTAGGAGCCTATATATCAGTGGTCCCCAACCTGTTTGGCTCAAAGGCCACAAATATAATTTTTACAACCCTGAAGGGCCACCAGTCTATTTAGTGAAAAATATATTTTAAATGTAATTAATTAAATTCAAATTAAATTATAATTATAATTAATTAAAATTTAATTAATTACATTTAAAATTAATTAAATGAACTGGTGGCCTTCAGGGTTGTAAAAATTATATTCGTGGTCCTCGAACCAAAAAGTTTTTTTTTAATTAATTTTTTTTAAAGTTTGAAAGAAAAAAGGCTCCAAGCTTTGAGGAGAGGGGAGCGGCCATATCCCGGCTCCCAGATGTGCTCTGGGACTGGGCAGGAAGTGGGGGCCTGCAGCCCAGTTGTGCCTAAAGCCACATGCAGGCAGATTTTGTTACTGTCAAAACAACCAAGGTAACAAAATCTGCCCATTCCAGCCAGCGGCAAGGTCACTTTAAAAAGCCCCACGGGCCACTTTTGGCCCAGGGGCTGGGGACCCCTGCTTTATATGCTATTGTAATATAAATAATAATTTACCAACATTTGCTTAAATATTAGGCATATAATTTACCACAAGTTTGAAAATCACCACTGTAATGCTTTCTAATGGCTAAGGCAATCCTATTTTATATCATCAAGCAGGGCAAACTACTGAGAATATCATTGCTTTGCCCCATTTGTGGACATGTAATTGGTGCCCATGATTATTAAAGACTCCACTGCATTCTGGGGGAGTTTTTTTGGCCGAGTTTATTATAGACTATCATACTGCTTGTGAGCTCCTTGGAGCTAGGGAACACACCTTTCCTCAGGTAACGATTATTGGTTTCCAACTGTATGTGGTGGTTTTGTTCTTAAAGCCCCGCCTTAGGTGAATCTGGAAAACTCTCCTCTTGTTGTGGGGTTGTTTGAGAGAGAAAGAGAGAGTTGCCAATCCTCCTGGAGGTGGAGCAAAGCTAGTAAACAAGACCTGAGTGCATCCAAAAGGCTCAAAAATGAGACAATAAAGAGAACTCAGTGGTTTTATTTAAGACTCATGCTTTTGGGGTGATCTTAATCATGATTTTTGAATGCTTGGAACTGACAATACTGCTAATTGTCTGCTGGTATTGTAGAGACCAGCTGAAAATCTTCCTCTCCCTCTCCCTTTCCGCCTTTATAGTAACTCCCCACCAGCCGTCTGACAAACTCATATTGCCTGACCAACTCTCTTTTTTTTACCTTTCTTTGAACTCATTCTCCCTAGCATCCAGGCTTGACCTCCCTCCCTCTGCTACTTCTCAGCCTGAAGTTAGGGAAATGAAGTGGGGGGAAAACAGCAAAAGACAGACTGGGGAGAGTTTTGGCAAAGCGTAGGCAGGATTGCCACCTATCAAGAGACCTGACTTTTCTCTCTTCTTTGCACAGAAACCCTAGCTGTCTATGGTGTCCAACGTGTTCAACACCAGAGAATTAATCATTGCTCTAAGGGTTAGCATAGGACCAGGCTGAGGTTTTCAAAGTTGATTAGGGGATTTAGGGAAACTGCTCCTGTGAAGAATAATAGGAGCTGTGTTTCTAAATCCCCAACCAGCTTTGAACATCTCAACCATAGGTGGTCTATGTCTGTTTCCTTGCTTGCAGTTACCATGCTTGCAACTGCACCTGTGTGTGTAGGCACTGGAGACTGGGTTCAAGTCTGCTGTAAATATGGTCTGCTTTTTTATTTAAAAAATGCTATTTTAGCTTCCTAAGGCAATATGCTATATCATTTGGGGCATAGTAATATGCTGTATCATTTGGGGAATTCCTGCCAACCTCCTCCAGCAAAACAAACCCCCATCTGGAGACATATTTGAACCATCTGTTTCGCTTCTTTTGGGATTTCCCAGTGCAACCACTGTCTGTGTTTCATCTTTCAGACAGTAAACTCTTCAAGGCATTCGTGTGATATACAGAACCAACCATGTTAACAAATAACACTTCTGTGCAGGGAGAAGGGAGGGAGCAAAGAAATCAGTTTTTGCTGTGATAATGGAGACTTTGCTATGTGTGTTTCAGCCGCAGATTCTTAGTACCTCCCTTATTGTTTGTTTTAAGACTTGCTCATGGAGTTCCTTTGGAATCAGACAGTCCTGAGTGTTGCAGGGGGTGACTGATGCAAGATCTGTAGCGTGGGTGGAGTCCTTTGCACTACCCATTCCCTCCCTGGAATACAGAACAGCTCAGGGTTCCCTTTTTTATCTAGATCTAGAGAGTGTGTGTCTGTCTGTCTGTTGGGGGTGTGGGGTAAGATTAAAGCTTCTTGTTGATCCAAAGAACTTCCAATGTATTGTTCTAAGGAAAAAAACCTGTAGATCTGCTAGAGTTTTCCTTTTAATTGGACAAACAAAATGTGCGAATCCTCTCTTCCTTGCTGCACCACTAGAGGGTGTCAAGTTCTTAAAATAAGAGAGAAGCTGCTTCCAATCTTGTTATGAGCTGCACTGTTTTCATACAAATTCTCACCACCATTTTGTCTGCCTCTCTCTCCAGATGTCCCCCATAGTTCTAACAGGAAGAATATTATCAAACAGCTCAGGTCCGATTGTATTACCCTCTTTCTTACCTCTTATGCAGCCAACACTCTGCAAACCAGCTTAATGCCATTCATTCTGTGGTACACTTAAACTCTTCTCGTGCGTGTTTTCATTATGGAAGTCTGAAGCCAGAGCCAGCTGTACTGGCCAGCATGTCCACTGACAAAAGAGAGCAGAATGTCATGTTCAATCAGATGTCGTACACAAGGTACATTATTAGGGTAGCACAGTTAGGGACCCCAGGTAAGGGTTAGGACTGTAATACACAATCTAATAAAACACAGTCTCTCCCCCAGAAATCACACAATCTAGGATTTAAATAAGCAGCTACTAATAAACAAGCAAGCACAATAGGAAGATGAGGGAACAGTAGACAGGTGTGAGTGCATGAACTAGAATTCACAATGGATACTATAGGCACAGAGCGTTGCCAGCCTAGGAAAGGCAAACTCTCAGAAGATGAGCTGTGAGTCTTGCTGAATCTTCAAGAGCTCGGGAGCCCATTACTTACAGCTATGCCTTGAGATCCTCTCACTAAAGGAAGTCTCTGACAGTGGCTAATAGAAGAGCTTTCAGAAAAAGGTGCAAGAAATCCATTAATAGAAATTATCTGTATGAAGGGAAATTCCTTGCTAATCTGCATAAATTAGTAGCTAGCTAATATCCTCCTGCATTTGTGTCCCTTTAAATTTCTATTGTATATGTACAATGTAGCAATGGATGTTCTTATTATTCATATAAATATCCCTATCTTGGTTTGAATATTGCCAAACTCTTGGCCTTTATATCCCGTGGCAGTGAATTCCACAGATTAATTCTGTGCCTTTTGTTTGATTGATTGATTTTTGTTTATACTTGCAAGTGCTTTTTGGTAACTAATCTTCACGACACCTTTATTGATCCCTAGTTTATAGGTAGGAAATGAAAGCAAATAGATTCAGTGGTTTACCTATGACAGTAGAGGGACTGTTAGCACTGGGGGCTTGTCTTCACTGATGGCAGCAAATTTGCCGCCATCACATTGATCAGGAAGTCGATCTCTGAAGAGCGCCCCCTCAAGTAGAGCAGCACTGGGTCGACGATAGGGCATTTCCTGTTGACTCAGCTCACTGAAGAACCGTTGTGATTAGGCGTTAGGCAGTTGAAGGGAGTTATGCAAGTTATTTTAAGTAACTTCCATATCTCCCTTCGATTGCTGCCAAAAAGCACCTGCAGTGTAGACCATGGCTGGGATTAGAACTCAGCAGATGTTGGCTTCCTGGCATCGTCTCAGAGTGCTGCAGCATGCTCCTTCCCACTACCTCTATGTTCTGATGTGTTTCACACAAAATGTCTAAAGCCTCTTTCCTTTAGCTTTTTTGTTTGTTGATGTACTGGACTTTTTTTCTTTGTTAATTATTGATTTAAAGAAGCCTCTCAGGTATTTTGGAAGGGATTTCCTTGTGTAATCAAACAGAGGGGGAAGCTATAGTATTGATATTCTCAGATCTGTGAATGTCAAAGAAAAGTGACAGGGCCCTATCAATACTGGTAATATCAGTATTAATATAACTAATCTGGTGCATACACCTTTTGTAGAGGAGCTGCCCTGATACAATACCAGCGTGGAAGCCATGTAGTCTGTTGGGTAGGATGCTGAACTTGAAGCGAAGAGGCCAGAGTTCTATTTGTGTGACCTTGAGAGATTCAAAGTGCTTCAGTTTCCCCCCTCATGCTTTGGCTGTCATTGTATAGCATGGCCTGTATAGCATGACTATGTACAGTGCTTAGCACATAGGTGCTGGGAATGTGGCAACACCTCCTGGCTTGAAGTGGTTTCCATCATATAGAGGATTTGTAGCAGGGCTCAACAAAATTGGCTCTCAGCTAGGCCACCAGCAGTTTTACTTTTGGTCACTAGAGGGCAATCCTCTGGTGTATTTCTGCAGCAGAGTTAGGAGCCAGGCTACAAACCCTGTTTGTTGAGCCCTGATTTATAGTTTGGTTCAATGTTTCTCAGCACCTCCTCTCTACAATTGTTCCTGGTTTAGCATGATGAGGCCCTCCAGCCTTGGTTGGGGGGCTTCTAGGAGAAAACACTTGCAGATAAAATGTGTCAGCTAATTCAGGCTCTCAAGGGGTGTGAACTGAGGATCTATAAACCTGTAGTGTAGCTGTTTGGGACCCATGAGGGAAGAGAGCAGACATGGGCCGGTCAACGGAATGGAACAGCTGCAGGTTTTTTACTGCAGTATAGACACACCCTAGGTGGTGGTGTAATACAAGCAATGTTACAGGGCTCACAGTAGTGTGGTTTTTCCCTAGTTTCAAACCAGAAGTCACATTGATGAAGACTCATTTTACACTGGTGCAACAAATGTACACCAGGTGTTTACCCTGTTGTATTTACACTACAATATCCCAATGTAAAGAGAGGACCTATGTATTATGTCTACTGATGTTTACAATACACGAGTGAACCCTACAGTCTAGGGTGGTGGTCAGACCTTTGACAAGAAGCGTCTTATACAATTAGTATAATATCCAGAGCTCAGGCTGTTATACCAGGGAATTGGAAATGATAATCTAAGGTCCTGCATTAGTACCCAGAAAATCTTCTTAGACTGAGGGGCCACTGAGGGTTTTATGGTCTGCCTCATCAACTGAGGGATAAGAACTGACACTGTTTCCATGACAAAGCTCAGATTGACACACCGCATTAGCGTACTGCATATCACTCAGTACTGAATCTAAATATCCTGTCATTCTGGTAGCCTCTGAAGCCATGTCAGAACTGAAGTGGAGGAGGAAAGGAAACAGCAGCCTCTCTAGAACTGCTAGCATAAAGTAAAAATCTCTGATGCTAGCAGTTCTTGAGATGCCAGGTGTTGAAGTCTTTCCAGAATTGCAGAGGAAGGGAGAGAAAATAGAGAAGAAAGTAACATGGCATCAGAATGGTGCAACTTGAAAATCCAATAACCTAGGGCAAGAAACACTGCTAAACCAGAACAAAACCTTTTCAGGACCAATAAACTATTCCAAAGGCTGGTTCCAGACCAGAAATCAGAAGCAAAAATCCACAGTCCTTGTCCTTGCTTTTTGGGGTAGCTGAAAGTGAGGTACCACTATGGCAGGCATTTAACATAAGCTGTTTGTTTTACTGCTCCCAGATGTATAATTGTAGGCAAACGTGTCAGGGATTCATAATAGTAAGCCAGTGCACTTCAATGCAGTCATCTGTTTCCTAGGCTGAGCCTGTCCTCAGATCAATTATGCACCAGTCATCAATAAGAAATCAATCTACCTGGACAGATTTAAAGCTGCACTGCCACCCGAGGAAAGTGATGCAGATAGAGCCAGCATTACACAGAATTCTTGCTGCATCCAGTCAGAGAGCACTAAATAAATTTCTCATAGAGATGGAGCCCATCAGCTTCTTAGTAGAGAAAGAGAAAGCCAGAATGGGCTTTTCTGTCATGGAAAAACAGGGGAGTAATTTTTTTTCTTTTGCACAGATTAAAGAAGTGATTAAATAAAAGTCCAGTTAATACAATTGTAATGTAATTATACTAGCTATGGTCAAGGAGTGTTCCACCACAGCTCAAGAGGAAGCATGCAAGTAGAGTTTGAAGCCAACTTGCCCACTCTCCCTTGATCCTAAACCACTGTGTTGGGCCCGGACATCTGGCATAAAGAGCAGGCTTCACATCTAAATTATTGTAGCTTCCCATAGCCTCAAGGGGCTATTTCAGCACGTGGGGATCACTTCTGGGATAGGGAAGCCCCTAGTCTGGCTACAAGGGTGTGTTGTAGGAGCTGTTAAACTCAGTCTGTGGCAACAGAGGATTCCCCTTAATCCAGAAAGCGACCCTCCCATGGCTGGGTCTGCCAGTTTAGGAGGTCTTTTGCATTAGTTGAGTGGTCGAAAGTAGCTCCATCATCACAGCAGAAATTAGGGGCCATTAATTGTATGCAGCATATGCTCTGAGTTTAACTGCACAGAATAGGAAGGGAAGTTGAAGTCTAGCAAGGTTTTGATTTGAAGGGTGAACTTGAGGAAGATAGATAAAAAGAAAGGTCGGTCAGGGGGCTGGAAGACATTTCTATGGATTCTGCCAAGTCTACAGAGGACAAATTGTTCTTTGCAGCAAGAATGAAAACAAGGTAATTCATAAAGGAGTAATTGATGTTTGCCCACTTGATGCCTCTGAATATGCTACATCTCATAAAAAGGAATGTACTGCAATCATCTTGCAACTGTCTCTCTTCTGAGAATATGAAGGGTGTTAAGAAGAGGCAACCTTGGCTGTTTGTGTTTAAATACAATTTCATATTGTTTTGAAGAATATCCTGTAATGTAATTATAAAGCTGCTCAGTCCCCAAACCCTCTGACTGGGAAATGAACAAGTGGTCTGTAACTCATTTGTAAGCACATCTAGAAGGCATATAATTATATATCTTAAACTGGACGGAGGGAGCTGTCTCAACGCAATGTGAACTTCAGTATTAGCAACAAGTTACATAAAATAAATATTGGTAGAGCAGACATTGAAAGGCAAAAGAGTGGACAGATATAGGAGGACCAAATAGCAAGTGTGGAAAATTGGGGCAGGAGTGGAGGTGGGAGGACGGTAGGTTCTTATATAAGACAAAGCCCTGAATATTGGGACCCCTGGTCACCCCTAGGTAAACATAATGGGAAATGTGGAGAAAGGGTCTAAAACTACACAATAATCTGATAAATTTGACAGATGCAATGAGTAGTAGAACTGGTCTGGAGAGAAGAGGGAGAAGCAGAAAAAGATTTTGTCTCACATTTTGACATTGTTTCCATTTAGCAGTGTTCAAAACTGACCAATTATCTGGGGGGGAAATTTTATTTTATTTTATTTTAAAGACTCTTTACTGAAATTTTTCAGGAAACCATTTTCATGCTCATCACATTTTTATTAGCCTAAAACCATATTTTCATATTGATAGTAAATAAAAATTTGAGTTAAAAATACCTTGGAAAATGTCATCAAAAACAGGAAACTTCACTAATGCTGATAATCTTTCATGAAAAAAAAATATTTTTTTTAGCCCTTTTTTCACTGAGAGAAAAAAATTAGAAAATTTCAACCAGCTCTAGTGAGTAGTAATGGGAACAAGTTTTGGAACATCAAGGTGTGCTTCCCCTCTCAATTTCATTCACCTCCACTTCTTTTGTGCTTTTAAGGATTAACATGTCACCACTGGACATTCAGTTTGTTGATCCAGTCATGGGAAGCAGTAGAGAATTATCCCTTCAGAAGAGAAAGCATAGAAGGGCAGTGTTGTCTTTGGCTCTGGCTCAGAGCTGTGACATCATTCTTCCTGGGCTCTACCCAGAGATTCTGCACGTTGTTGCAGTTCCTTGCAGCAGCTGTCCCCAACAGCAAAACAGATAGCTCAGTCTCTGCTGTGATTCCCGGCTTTGTTTCCACTAGCAAGAAGGACACCTGTCTAGGCCATCCTCCCAGGGCAAGTTCTCTCTACCCCTCTGTTAAATCCTACTAAGAAATCAAAAGCTAGTGGTGCCCTGTCCAGGGGGAAATTTTACTACTGCTGAGCCTCTTTCTCCAAGCTATCATGTTGGATAGCTTTTTGTATTGACACATGATGGGATTTCTGTCTACTTGCTTTATTGTTTTAGGCTTTGGGAGTGTGGTGTGTGATAATATTTCAGCTGCTTATTGGACACTGTGTGACCTCATAATCCATAATGTAAGATGGTTACCCTGGAGAACCTGAAATATATTGTCAGTATTGAGCATTTTCAAACTTTTCTCATACACTCAGGGCTTTTTTTTTCTGCTGGTACGCACCAGTACAGTGTACTGTCACCTATTTTTCCCTGGCTGGCCCTGCTGCCCAGCTGGGGGCTGGGATCAGCAGGGGAAAGGAGCAGGTCTCCTTTCCCCTGCCGACCCCGGCCCCCAGCTGGGCAGGTAGGGGCCAGGAGTGGCAGCCATGGGCCAGAATCCGGCCCGCCAGGGGCTGGAATCTGGCCTGTGGACACCTGGGAGCTGCTGCCAGACTGGAGCTTTTCCAAGTCTGCCACCCTGAGCATGCTCAGATGCATGGCTCAGGATGGGAGCAGTCTAGCCAGGGAGTGACTCTGGCCGCCCCTGCAGCTCCAGCCAGGTAAGGGGAAGGGGGCTGGGAGGGTCAGGGAGTGGTGGGGGGTAGGGAACAGGCACGGGGGGGTGGGTCAGGGAACTGGCAGGTGGGCGGAGAAGGGGCCGGAGGGGCCAAGAGGAGCAGGGAAAGGGTGCGGGGGGTTGGGGAACTGGCAGGCAGTTGGTTGGAGAACTGGTGGGGGGGGGCAAGAGGAGCAGGGAAGTGACCCAGGGGGTTGGAGGGTGGGTAGGTGGGGAAGGGGCAGGGGGGCAAGAGGATCGGGGAAGGGGCCTGGGGGGTGGGGAACCAGCAGGAGGGAAAGGTGAGGCCTGTGAAGGTTGCTGGGGGCCAGTGGTGGAGCTGGAGGTTTGGAGAGGCCCTGGAGGACGGCAGGGGGTCGGGAACCAGCGGGAAGGAAAGGCGGGGCCTGGGAAGGCCGCCAGGGGCTGGCAGTGGAGCAAGGGGTTTGGAGAGGCCCCGGAGGGCGATGGTGGTGGATGATCCTGCCAACCCCACTACTCCTGCCGTACCGGCACCTGCATAGACTTTAAGGTCAGAAGAGACCATGATGATCATTTAATTTGACCTCTTGCACATTGTAGGCCACAGAACCTCACTCACCCACTCCTGTAATAGACCTATAATGTCTGGCTGAGTTACTGAAGTCTTCAGATCATGATTTAAAGACTTCCAGTTACAGAAAATTTACTGCCTCTAGACTTGAAGGAGAAATGCAAGAAGCTTGTGCAATGTCCACTGACTTTAACTTTATCAAAGGGAAGCAAATAGGCTGTATTTTTTTTTTCTATATCAAATTCTTTATGTCCCCCTCCCTTCACCGTCTTCTGCCTTACTCAGCCAGGTCATTTTGTACTTCACTAACTATTATTAATTCACTCAGTGGCCGAGATCTAGAAAATCTGGGAATCTTTTTTTCCTGATCAGAGTTTCATTTCTTAATAACCCAGGATGGCCCAGATTCTGTGCTGAATTTCCACTCAGTGCAGAAGAGGAGAGAGAGCCACAATGAAGATAGTTACGGTTTAGCCAGTTTGCCAAAGCCATTGCCCTGGCAAAATTTAAAGCCACTTGAAGGCTGCTCTGTCTACCATGAGCTGATAAGGGTCCCCAAACATGCTTTGGATTCTGCCTTCCCTTCTCCCAGTGCTATCACAGGCACAGGAACCAGTTACACCAGCTCTTTGCATGCTTGGTTTTCTTACTGAAAGCTGGATTCTGCTAAATTAAAAATTTCAACCTTTTTAGATATATTTTATACAATTTCAGTTAAAAAAAATCCATTTACTGAACCCATAGAGAATTTTTCTGAAAAAAGTAGAAATATTTAAAATGCTGACAATTTTTCACAAAAAGGCGTTTTGCAATGAAATTCTGGATTCAACATCAGGATTCAAATGTCATTAATCCATTGGCCTTTAAACATTTTACTGTTGTGTTTCTTTTAAGTAAGCAGGATCCATTGGTCACATCCTAACAGGCATCCCATGTCGGTCTCCAGATAAAGATTATTTTGCAACTAAAGAGATGTTTTTTCTAACAGCCAGCTTGATAAACTGTGCCAAATATGAAAGACTGCATTCTTCCTGGCTTTTTCATTATCACCAGTCCTACTATTCAGGGTCAATTTCTGTTCTTCATTGCACCTGGGCAGTCCTCCTGCCTCCAGGGGGTTTGTGCAGGTGGAAGAGGCGTTGTAGCTCTGCAGGGGAACCAAATTAACAACTCTGATGCGTGAATAAAATCCTGCTCACTTTTTCATAGCTGTTGGCTCTGTAGTGCTAGACTACGGCTATGTCTATTCTTCAGAGCTTACACCAGCATAGCTGTACCGATGCAGCTGCTGCACTCTAAGATCATTATTGTAGCTGTGCTGTGTCAACAGGAGAGAGTTCACCTGTTGCCATAATAAAACCACCTCCACAGGTGGTGATAATTATGTTGACAGGAGAAGCTCTTCCACTGCGCTGTCCACACTGGCGGATCTGTTGGCGTATGTGACTTACAGGTGTGTTTTTCCGACAGCAGTGGTAGTGTAGACAAGCCCTAAAAACTGGTAATGGTTTTTTCTCTCTAAACTGAACAGAGACACTCTGAACACACATGGGGATCTTGTGCAAGAAGGTGCAGTTTTTCACATAATCTCACTTCAGAATAGAATCACATTTTAAATCTGATTTCTTAATTTTACATTTTTTTAGTAGAACCTGAATCAATAGGTTAGCAACTCTATAGTAAACACCATATTCTTCTGCTGAACATCCTTAAAAGGCCATTCATTGTGCAGTTCTCATTCCCAACAGGGAATCTTAAAGCTATATGTAGCTGGTTTCTTTTAATTGACTGATATTTTGAGGGTTGTCGAAAAGAAGGTAACTCTGATTTGCATTAAACCTACCAAAACCAATACAATTAACTATTTCTTCATTGTGTTCTCACATAAATATTTGCAGCTCCTAAAAGAAAAAATGCTCTAACTAACAGTGCTTTCTGTTTATCCTCAGGGGTTTTTCTGTTTTGCCATTGTATTCTGTGCACTAATACAGGCTGCATTCTGGAGATATACCAACAACAGTGAGGTAAGTGTTTCTTACTAAGAAATAGCAAGAACCAATAGTCAGATAGTGATAAGATAAGGCTGAGGGGAGATTTGATAGCAACCTTCAACTACTTGAAGGGGTGCTCCAAAGAGGAGGGAGCTAGGCTGTTCTCGGTGGTAACAGAGGACAGAACAAGGAGCAATGGTTTCAAATTACAGCTGGGGAGGTCAAGGTTGGATATTAGGAAAAACTTTCTCACTAGGAGGGTGGTGAAGCATTGGAATGAGCTATCTAGGGAGGTGGTAGAATCTCCATCCTGGGAGAATTTTAAGGCTCGGTTAGACAAAACCCTGGCTGGGGTGATTCAGTGGGAATGGTCCTGCTTTTTAGCAGGGGGTTGGACTAGATGACCTCATGAGGTGCCTTCCAACCCTATGATTCTATGATTCTAAGATGGCAATGACTGCTATCATGAAAGGAAACACCTGGGGAAAAGGTTTTGTTTCAAACAATTCCTTGTAAAATCTTGTCATTTTTTCTGAAACATTTCAATTTCAGTCAGTTCTATTTCACACTAATGTTAACTGAGAGCTTTGCACAAAGATTGAGTATGGGTTCTGGACTGGCCACTCAGCTCTGCAGTGTTATTCAGGAGATGGAAACATGCAGCAATGTGTTTGTAAAAACTGTCCGCAATGAAATAGTTAAACCATTACCTTTAATATAATATTTGGGTCCTCACCATATTGAAATGAGTGACCAGGGTTAGTTCACAGCTCTTTTGTCTGTAAACTCAAGAAGTATCTGGGTATCATTTGGAAGACTGACCTTGCAAGAACAATTGTTCTTAGACTGTGCACCATGTACCAACAGTTGTTTGTGCAAGCCTTCACCTTGGTATTCAGAATGCACCATTTGGAGAATAAGGTAGCAGGTGGTCAGAGGGGAGAATGAGATGATCTTTCCTTTGCAGGTGGTTTGCTGAAGGATCAGAGTTTGATGCTTCGTTCCCCATGGTATCTTTCACCTTGCAGGGGGGTTGTCTCCATGGCATGTTTGCGCTGTCTCTATGAAGGCATCTCTGTGGACCACTGGGGTGAAGTGAGGGGGCTAGTCTTTCAACATACTCACTCCTGCTTCTAAATTTGAGGCACACAGCAGTGCAAGTTACTGCAGACATTTTCCATCTCCACATTGTAGAATAGCCCCTCACAAGGACTGTAGGCAGGGCTGAATTAAGGGGCCCCGTGGCCCCAGGCTGCCCACTTTTGTGGGGCCCCTGGTCTGGCCTCTGGCCCCTCCCACTGTTGGCCCTCTTCACCTGGGGCCCAGCTCCCCCCTGCCTGGGGGTGGGGTGGGCCATGGCCCCGGAGCCAGAGGCCATGGCCAGCCTCAGCATTCCCACCCCCAGACTGGCTGGTCTGCCTTAGGGGGTCAATCACACCAGTTGGAGCTGCGGGATCCCGGCATGGCAGCCTGACAGTGCTGTGGGGCCTAGAGGGCCAGGCCAGAGGCTGCTCTGAGTTCCAGCTAGCAGACCAGCTGGTTCAGGGACGGGGCACAAGCACCACAGCTAGCCATGGCCTCCGTCCCACCAGTGCCAGCATCCACGCCTGCACCCCAGCCCCGTCGGCAGGGCTGGATGAGTAGGAGTTTTAGGGGCTGCAGGCCAGGGCCCCCTTCAGGCCAGGGTTCGGAGCTGCAGCCCCTATAGCCTCTGCATTAATCTGGCCCTGACTTTAGGAGCAGCTGCATATGAGCAGCTGCCTTGGAAACTATAACTAAAGGTTGAACAATTTAGTAATTCTGCAGTTTAAAGAAATTAGGTATTTTTATTTGTTTTCTAATCCAACAGCATCCATGTGATAGCTAAGGCCCCTGTCACCTCATCCTCTTTGGGGGGAAATTAATTTATTGGTTTGAATTCCTTCCCTCCCCCTTCCCCTTTAAGTATTAAGGATTGCAGAGGTGTGAACATAGAAGTTTCACTGCTTTTACAAAACAGGAAGTACATCCTGAGATTTTAGGCAGTCTTTATTAGATTTAGATCTGTATTTTGTAGCTGACATGAAGTTTTAAATTCTGTTTAGTATTTAGCTATTCATATGGGCTCTCTGTAAATTTATGTAAACTTCAATCAGTTGTTCAAGGTCAGATCCATTTTGCTCTGCATCTGTTTAGTGCTTGTGATCCTTAACTGCCATAGACTGCAGCAGTGATTGGTCAATGAGTTGAATGTGGGTAATTTTAAACATTCCATTTTGTGAATTAAGTTCTGCTTTATTCTACTACTTCCTTCCTGCAGGGAAACAATCATGGTGGGTGACTTTAAAAACAGTTTGCCAGGAAAACAGCACAGGATGA
Source organism: Pelusios castaneus (assembly GCA_007922175.1). Lineage (NCBI taxonomy): Eukaryota > Metazoa > Chordata > Testudines > Pelomedusidae > Pelusios > Pelusios castaneus. The sequence goes on along the minus strand of ML685792.1, from coordinate 12,323,803 downwards.
ATGACCCTGAGACTTCTTCCTGTAATGAGAAAGAAGGCACAGTTCATTGTTTAAAACAACAGAACCTTTTTATTTTTGTTTTCCTAAATTATAAAGCCACAAGGAATTGTTGTGATCATCTTGTCTGACCTCCTGTATAATATGATGTGGGATAGTATATCTTTTAGGAAAAAAAATTCAATCTTGATTTTAAAATGTCTAGGATGGAGGATTCACTATGACTCTTGGTAAATTGTTCCACTAATTAATTACCTTCAATCTTAAAATTTGCATCTTATTTCCATTCCTTATTTGTCTATATTCAGTTTCCAGCCATTCAGTCTTTTTATACCTTAGTCTGCTGTAGACTGAAGAGTCCTCTGACAAACTTCTTTCCCCAGATAGGTATTTATAGATCATGACTGAGTCCCCCCCTGCACCTTCTCTTTGTTCAGCTAAATAGATTGAACTCCTCAAGTATATCACTATAAGGCATGCTTTCTAATCTTTTAATGATTCTTGTGGCTCTTCAATGAACTTTCTCCAATTTATCAACATCCTTCCTGAACTGTTGACCCGAGAACTGGACACAGTATTTCAGCAGTGGTCACTTCAGTGCCAGAGGTACTGTAACCATCCTGCTCTTCCTCAATGTTCCCTTGTTCATACATACAAGGATTTCATTAGCCCTTTTAGCCATAGTGTTGTACTAGAAACTCATTGTCAGCTAATTATTCACTGTGACTCCCAAACTCTTCCCATCCTCTGTGTATGGTCTACATGCTTTGATCCTAGATGCATGAATTTACATTTGGCCATGTTAAAGTACACATCTTTGCCTGAGCCTAGCTTGCCAAACCATCTAGATAACTTAATTATTAATTATTTATTACATTTTTAAAATTGTCAGCAATTCTAACTATTTGGAACCAGCCTTTATTTCCTTAGTAACTAAAGCCAACCAATAGCCTCTTTACAATGAAATGCAGAAGCTTCATTAAGAGTTATTGCTACCAGGAATATGGGATGTGACGATGTAAAAAATGGAATAAGACTCCAGCTAATAATTTCCCAGAACCTGGGTACACAGATTAATCATCAAAGCCATTAAATTACATCCCTGTTAGAGATGAATGATTAGAGCAATCCTGTGAGGAATCTTTAATATTTAGAGAACTATTAGAGTATTGGAAGGAATTGTTACCTTTCGGATGAGATGCACAGAATCATTTCTATAAATCCTGTGATATGACTGCATGGTTGTTCTCTTCAAACCTGAAAGCAGGATTGAAAAATTACCCTTTTTGGAAGGATTAAAGTAGGGAGGAACAAAGACCCACATTAGGTTAATGCAGGTTATGCATTCTCCCTGGCCTGTGAAATGTGTTCAGAGTATCCCAGGTCTGCAGCAGTTCAAATCCCTCTAGGGGCTATCTGGATCGGTCATTAAAAGACAATCTATTAATATCACACAATCACCAACCATTTCTCAGCCTGTATTTAGGGGGGCATAGGCTGAAATAGTGAACATGTTTCCCGTCAGTACTAAGTGCACTAAGAAGGTGTTAGAAATAATTTTTTCACAGTCTTTGTGTATTTTCCATGGTTCACACTAAAGCTATTAACATGGTTGCACAGACTTTTTCCACAAGAAAAATGTTTAGAATTAATCAACACAGAAAGGAGGCCAAGACCTCAACATCCCAGCTTGGATTCCTTTGAAAAATGTGCTTGTGATAAGAGATTTTTTAAAATCATTGTTATGAGAAAAGAAATAGTTCAGAGGTGCATATGGATGGCTTCAAGAAATTCCACTGCATAAATAGGCTACTTCATGATATTTTTATTTCACACATCAGGGAAGAGGGAAATTTAGGGCTTACAAGAAAAATAGTGTTCAATTAATATAGCTATTTGCCACAGTCCTCCTCCCCCAAAACCCTTTTTCCTGCCTATTTTCCTGTCACAGGGTGACATGAAATAAATGAAGTAGGTCCGGCGCCCTTGCACTAGAACAGCAGCTCCCATTTGGCCAGTTAAGAGAGTGGGACAGCACAAAGGGCCTAGAAAGGATGGGATCAAATCTGAAGGCCAAGACCTAGTGAGAAAGAGACCCCCTGCTGAATCAGATCTGCCTGAATGGAAATCAGGGGCAGGTGAGAGCCGGGAGGAACCAGGGAACGATAGAAGGTTCCAGAAGGAAGCAGGAGATGTTTCCTGAGGAAGGCTGAAGGCAAAAAGAGCAGCAAGAAGCTGACTTCCCCAAGCCAGAGGGTCAGGGCCTGGAGGACATGAGGGGGCTAATGGCAGAAGGAGCAGCAGAGGGAGGTGCCTGCTGTGGGAGCCCCTCCGCTACTTCTCTACCTTCAGCCATCTCTAAGCTGGAGCCAAAGGCTGAACATTGACATCTGCACACCAGAGAGCTGGACCCAAAGGAACATGAGAGGCTAGTGGGAATGAGGGATGCTCCCCTGGCAGAGGTGATTTCCCAGCAGAGAGGCAGTGAGGGTGCCCTCTGGGAAAGGCAGGAGTGGCTATCCTGGCACAGCAGCAGAAGGCAAGGACAGAGAAGGTGTTGGGAAAAATTCTGGCGTGTGATATAGAAGAGCTACCAGCGGAGAAGATGGTGGAGGTCCCTTCTGGGAAGGGGTTTATGGACTATATATACTGGATGTGGAAAATGGACTGGATATAGGACTTCTGTCGGGAATTCAGTGAACTGGGTTTTGGTAATAAACCATCCCCAAAGAGGGGCATCACTGAGGCAAGGCTGCCTGAAGTGGATTTACTGGGGATTCTGAAAGGGGAAATTGAGGCAGATGTGCATGTCATGCTGCAGAGTGGCAAAGGGGGCGTGCCAGGCAAGGCCTCTCTATGACACTCCTTATCTTCTTTTCACCCCAAGCCAGCCTGTCAATAGAAATGGCCAAGCTTCTTCTCGGACATCTGCGCAGTGAGCTGAACAGTTTTCTTAGCTTTTGTTGAATAATTTTTTTTAAACAATACTCTTTTCATTGGATGAAATGGCCCTTTTAATTTTTTTCCAAAATAGTTAATAAATGTTTTCAGAATTTTTCAGTATTTTTGATCAAATTGGAAAACGAAGAATTTTGTTTCTTCCCACCCTCGATTTTCAGTGTTCTTCTCTGTCCCTTTTAAAGAGAAATTGGGGAAAGGAATAAAAAGGGGGAAAGCTGAAAGTGAAACAAAAAAATCTCAAATGGGAAAAATGTTCTTTTGAAGCAAATAGGCTGAAAACTATTTCTGAAATTCTCCCCTCTGCTCCTCATAGCTTGGCCAGCTGTAAGTTGTCTTTTCAGTGGAAAGGTCAGTTTCCTTTTATCTATCTAATATCTTCTTCTCTGAGGCAGCTGGACATAGTTGTTACCAGATAAGTTTGTCTAATTGGCAAGTAAGGGAGAGCAGGAAGAAAGCACAGCCCTTTCTCCTTTGCGAAAAGCCGTGAGGATTTACCCCTCCCCTTCCCATCTTGGATAAGCAGGCTCCCACATAACTCCCTCTCCTCCTTGTCTGATATGAGTGTGCCCCCTCCTACCTGTTATAACCACACTGAGAGGTGGCAGCTTCTTTTCTTATCCTCAATGGCCGGAGCTGAGTTTGTCAAACTGAACGTGTGTCCTAGGACAATTTATGAGTCTGCTACAACTTAAGTTCTCTGCTTTATCTGCTAATCACAGGGTATCTGTGAGAAAAGGAAACAATCCTGCTTATCACACAACATTCATTAAAAAGCATGGAGAGCTGAAACCTGGATTTACCAGACTCTTTATCTTTATAATGTAGTGTTTCACATAAGTCACATTGTAAAATGGTTTAGCTGCTCTGGTTTTGGTTTAATGTTATAGAGTAGGTGGTAGCACCATTTACTTGTTTCTTGCCTTTCTCATCATATATTTCTTCCTATACCATTAAGGGAGAATTCAATTTTCTCAGCAACATGGAGTAACCTGCAGTAAATTTCAGCACTTCCACGATCCAATCTTGCTAGCTCAGTTTATGCATTACTAGGGGATAACCTGTGCTTTAAAGGTAAAGCTGCTATAGAAAATGTGAAGTTTGGTAAAAGGGATATTCAGGATAGAGGACATGATATCTGCTACAACAGCGTCCTTTGACTACATCTGTAATAAATATGAGGTCAAACAGCACTCTTGCTCTTTCAGGTTATCCCCACAGAGAAGTAGAGACTTTGCCTTCATATAACATACCCTCCATAAGAGGGCTTATTAAGAAGTATGGTAACCCAGTTTTTGGAGAAAATCTCCAAAATGGGCTGAACTCCTTGCAGTGGCCTCTTAATGATTAGCCTGAGAAAAAAAAGAAAAGCTGAGTCTTCCTATTTCAACAATAGATTATATACAGAAGGCATTTCAAACTTATTTTCTTTTAGCTATTCTCAGATCAAAATTTTAAACAGGTCCTATTTGTCTCCTAAGGGTCTAGTCTAGGCTGGTCTTGTCAAACAGAGCAGATTTTGGAGGTGCAGACACAAAAAATACCAAACACTTATTATATGTCCATTTGTAAAAAGTTGCCCAATTATTTACCTTAGAGCTTATATTAAAAGAACTTTCCTCAATTTTGGGCACTTCTGTTTTATCCTTGCCTAGTTTGTATGTGCTTGGGATTATTAGATGAGTTGGTGGTTCCAGTCAACATTAACAAATGGACTGCAGACTATTCTAGTGGGTAGAAGTAAAGCTGGCTGAGAAGTGGGTATAATTCACAGAAAACATCAACTTTTCAGTAAAAAAACAAAATATTTTGTCAGAAAAAGCAAAACAGTTCCATTTGGAAATGCCACTGCAGTGTCTTCCAGAAGTTGTAGTTCAGGTATCTCATTCTTCTATTTCTATTCTTTCTTCTTCAGGAGCTGGGTTTCAATGATCAGATTCTCCTTCTCATGATGCACTTTGGTCTCATCTCTAAGTAAGGGGAGGCCATGTATCACGAGAGATGTAAGTCAAGAGGAGTGTCCTGCACATAGAGAATTGAATTACAATTTACATGTGTCATGGTAACTGCATAGCTAAACTGAAATATTTTGGGTTTGGGGCCAAAAACTTTTCGGTTTTCAGGTATTTTGGGTTTTGACAAAAAATGGAAATTTTCTGCAGAAATCAGGCACTTTCCATTAAAAATTTAACTTAATAGAAAACCCATTTCTACTGAACATAGTTTTAATCGAAAATTTTTAAGCAGTCCTAAACAGAAGCATCTTTCGAAGACTTTTAAAATAGGATGCTCTTTCTCCCTGTGCATCTTAACGATCCATATGTAGAAAATTGAAATGATTCATATGTGATCAGATAGTATTGTATGACCCAAACACCACAGTAACTCGGTTTGATGGGCCTGCTTCTTCTGTATCTGCTCTTTCATTTTTTCCCACAAAAAGTTGCCTTCTGAAATCTCTCCTATTTTGTCCCAAAGGTACATATATTCCACACAGATTAGATGTTGCCTTTGCTTTTATTTAAATCATTCACATGAGTAAAGTAGAATCATGAATCTGAGGATGTAATGATTTATCCTAAAGGGATAAATTCCCTCAGCATTTTAAATTTCTTTCATGAACAATGTTGTTTGGATGTTTTCCAGGTATTGTGTCCCACATGTGGGTTGCCTTACAGTCTTTCCAGTATGAGGTCTCTACCCTGTTTACATTAGCATACTTGTAAAGAAAAAACGTAATGTATATCTTGGTACACTAGTATTGTACTGTATATTCTGTCCTGTTCTGTCTTTATATAGATCAAATGGGTTGGGAGACAAGACGTGTAAGAGAAAAAACCAAAGAAACCAATTGGCTGCAACAGGTCTCCATAAAAATTGTGGTGATAGATCCTCAAGTCAAATCCAAAAATCTTCATCCTGCCTCTTATGCACTTATTGTGGCTTTCCTGTTCTGTGATTGTATAATTAATAGTAATTCAACTATTAGCGAGCAATCCTGAGTGCTGAAGATGGTTGAAAAACAGGAGCCTAATAAATCTCAGATGTGCCGGATTGTAGATTAGATTCCTATGACTGAAATAGGAAAGCAGCAGAAGTTGGTCCACTAGGAGGAGGTCTGTAGGAAAGGTAAAGATGTATATGTCAGTCATGCGACTATAGATGGTATGTGGCTATTTTTCTATTAGCACTATACAAGGTGAGGGAAGGAGGGCTAGGAATGGGGATGAACTCCCAATCTGACCTTCATAAGAAAACACCTGTCTTTCTGAGATCTCTATGAATTAAAGTACAGTATGTAGACTCATTATGTAGACTAACATGCTGGTACAATACAGACTCATTTTTTCCAAACAGTTTGAGAACTCTGAAACATCTGAGCAGAATAAGTCTTTTAGGGTATGTCTACACTAGCAATTTAGATTGACTTAAAGACCCTTAAGTCGACCTAAATTACTCCATGTCCACACTGAGCTTTCATTAAGTCGACTTAAGAAATTCCTTAAGTCGATTTAATGAAAGCTTAAATCGACTTAATAACTACTACTTCTTAGGTCAACTTAAGGACGGTGTGGATGGAGAGTAGCCATTAAATCGACTTTATTAAGTTGACTTAAGGTCAGTGTGGACGCCTTTGTCCAATGTTAAGTCGACTTAATAAAGTCGACTTAACTTTTCTAGTGTAGACATAGCCTTAGTGAGTAGGGATGTCAGGCATACTCCATACTACTTTTGAGGGACATGACCAGATTTCAATTAACAAGAGAGTGGATGAGTGGCCCTATCCTGCATAATGGAATACAATAGCATGTGCTGGAACTGCAGCTTTTCATGCTTGTGACTTTTTAAGTGTTTCCATCTGGCAGAGGACTGCTCTGTCATTAATCAAGGATGTTGTGTCACTAAGTCTTCTGCTTTATATAGAGATCTAACTGCCAGAGGTCTCCCTGTGCAGCATCCCAAGTCATTAGTGCCTTACAGCCCATCCCACTAATTGCAAGAGTTAAAAAAAGAGGCAATTGCTGTTGCAGAGCTGGGGTTTTCCTTCTATGGGAGCAACCTATTCTCTACTATTTTCCTGTGGAGCTATTGCTTCACAGTGCTAATGAGCGCTGGGAGGCTCTGATCTGTCCATCTGAGTTCAAATAGTACTTGGAGCCTTCTAGGTGTAGCAGCACGCTTGCAGTGGCCAGGCAGCGGACACTAAAAAGGCTTGATAATCATGGAGAAACAGGAGATCTCAACTTTAGCGGCTCCATTGTTGGCATCACAAGTGGAAACACTGGTATAGATAGGGCACAGATCTTTTCACCAACGGGTTGCTTAGCTCCGTTTTTTTTTTTAAAAAGGCCTCTCTATCCTGTCTACTCTTTCAGTTCTACCATTGCCACCACAACAGGAGCCGCATAGTTGCAAGGCAAGCAGAGGGTGAGGTGCTGAAGTTCCCTTGGGGCAAGTCAGCTCAAAGAAATCTTGGAATGAAAATGTTTTTGATATTTTTCTTTTCCATTTTTCATTTTCAACTAGCTCCAGCACTGAGCTATAAGCGCTCAACCTTTCCTTAGACACTCTGCATGTCCAAACATACCATGAACTTGCACCTCATCCCCAGGTGGTCCAGGGCTTACCCTCCACATGCAACTCTACAAATTCACCTCAGTCTCAACCTGCAATATCAGCTGTTAGTCCTATTCTAGTTCTGCCAGTGCGCTTCAGTCCTGATCTGCAGCCCCTCTGAAATTCTAGCTCTGAGGCCTCTCTGAAGATTTGTTCAGAACTTAGACAATCAAGTACATTCCCATTTGTGACTTATCATGCAGGTGGAAGACTAGTGCAGGGGTCGGCAACCTTTGCTGGCCCCTGTGCCAGCCCCTCCCACCGCACCCTCAGCAGGCGCCAGGGTCGGAGCCAGATAGGTGCCCTACCGGCCGGGGCCTGGGCCGGCATCAGCTGGCAGGCGGCCTCCGGTTCCCAGCCCCAGGGCTGGATCCAGTCCGCAGGGGCGGCGCGGGGCCAGCAGGGACCCTCAGCCGCAGCTGCTAGCCATGCAGTTTGCGGAGCCAGCGGGGAAGCCTGAGCGGGTCCGCGTGCCGCTCAGGCTCGGCCCGCGTGCCAGCTGTGGCACACGTGCTGGGGGTTGCCGACCCCTGGACTAGTGTATTATCCCTACATCTCTGTGATCTGACTAAATGCCCACAAGCAGCAAATGTATCTCCTTGAATTTTGCTGAACATTTAGTTGTAGAAATGGGGAGATGCTGTCTTATGAATATCACTGAAAATACAATATGGTAAAGCAATCTAGTACCAGATTATCTTTCATTGGACTTTGGCTCTCCTCATAAGGCACTTTGTAGCTTTCAGCTACATTCGGAAATCCTGGTTCTAGAAGTCAAGGGACTGAGTCTGCTTTTAAGAAACAAGTCACTGTTATGCTGAGTGTATTCCCAATAATTGCTCTATATTTAAGTGGACTCAAGTGTCCCCTGTGTGCTAACTACTAATATTAATCCTTTATTTATCATTGAACCCCATTTGTAAAGCTGCTTTCCCCTCTATAGAAGTAGGGGAAAGCATGACTTACAAGGAAGTGGTTTATAAACAGGAGTGGTTTAGTTACCGGTCCTCATTAACCACCAAAATCTGGGTTTGTCTTGGGACCTCTGATACAGAAACACGCAAGAGAAATATCAGTGTCATGTCTTGATCTTCTGACTGCTGTTGGCAGTAACTTAGAAACCTTTCATGGGAGCTCGGGAAGTTTTGACCCTGTCAGTTGGTGAGATGAGTCAGGAGAAATAAAACAGTTGTGGAGAGGAAGGATTTTTGCAGAAAGAGCAGATTTTTCTGAGCATAGATAAAAAAGCAAGTAAAGATGAGCCTGAGCATAAAAGAAACTAAACAATACTTCCCAACCCAGGGTTCACTGAGCACCTGTTGCAAATAGTTCTCCTAGGCATTCTCCCTCCATCTCAGCTATTTTACAGCTGTTCCCCTGAGGACCTGTTGCAAGGGAAGGGAAAAGTGAATCTGGAATTAACCCCTTGTTTGCTCGGTTATCAGGTTGTGCCCCTGCATCATACACAAATCTTTTGCTTGGTGATGTTTGCCAGCTATTTGATGCAGTACATACTGGCTCTTAGGAAAGCTCTGCACCAGCACCTGAGAAAACTGTCTGATCATGAAATTCTTTGTGTCAACATGTGCATAATACTGTTCAACTGGATTTTCCAGGACCTTATTCAAGCTCAATCAGACAGTCCAGTATTCATCTGCAGGATGGGCATATTCTTAGAATGTGGAAGAGAAAATGTCTTTGGTCCCATCCCTATCAAGTCAGTAAAATTTTATATGGATATTTCAGTCTCTATCTATTCTTCAGATAATTGTTCTTTAAGTAGGGAGAGTCGGGTATATAGTGTAACATCTAGCACCGTGGAGGCCCTGGTCCCTGATTGGGGCCTCAAGGTGTGTTACTATAACATAAATCAATAACAAGGCATTACATTAAAAATAGCCTTTGCTTATTGCCCAGGTGGAAGTTGAAAATGGAATGGCACGGTTCAGAAAAGGTGAGAACAACCCTACTGTCCTGGCCAATACTCACTTTCAGCAACAGGCTCTGATGTAGAGGAGTGGGAATGAGCTATTAGCGAGTCCATGATGATTTCTGTTTTGGCTTACGTAAACACTGCTCTGTAGGATGTATATCATTATCAGTAAGCACTTTAAGTTAGAGTTTGAGGGCCATGTATATTGTAGAACCACACAAAGTATGTTACTCCCTATTTTTGACTTATTAGATAGTGCTGAACTATGCCTACCTTGCTATACCGACATAGGTAAGCATTCAATGTGCATGCAGGGGTGGTTGCATGTGTAAATCAGCCCATATATGGGGTGAGTCTGTAGGGAAGTGTGTGTACAGATATTTGTGACTATATTTTTCCTGTCATCCTGGTGTGTTGAGGCTTAATTTGTTAATGTGAGTGAGCTGGTCAGATCTTGTACCACAGTGCTGAGCACAATAGAAATGCCTGTAAAAATAAAGCCTAAACATTTTCAAATGCAAGTAGTGATTTTGGGTGCCTTAAAATTATTGGGTGCCCAGAATGAGACATACCATAAAGGGGCCTGATTTTCAGAGGGTAGGTGTCCAGCGTCTTCTAAAAATGAGGCTCTTCTAAGGTATCTCAGGTTAAAACACCCCAAAACGGAGACATCCAGAATCACTAGTCACATCTGAAAATGGAGACCCACACTAAATAGCACAAGTGCTTTTTGTGGATATTGAGTATGTTTCTATGGTGCTGTTTGTGGAAGGGAGGTTGTATCTGCTTACATAGAATCATAGAATAATAGGGCTGGAGGGGACCCCATGAGGTCATCTAGTCCAACCCCCTGCTAAAAAGCAGGACCACTCCCACTAAATCATCCCAGCCAGGGTTTTGTCTAACCGGGCCTTAAAAATCTCCAAAGACGGATATTCTACCACCTCCCTAGGTAACCCATTCCAGTGCATCTAACACTCCCATTGATGTCTGCTCAACTGCAAAGTTGGCCATTCCATGCTGATACTGTGTTCTTGGGAAGTTGGCTTGATAGTATCCAGTTGTTTTAAAACTCACTGCCCTTGAAAGTATCTTCGCTTGAAAGCCTGGCAGTTCAGAAGAGACGTGCCATGTCTGTGCTTGTTTCCAGTGACTGTAAAGACCCCACATGACAGCATGTTTGCTCATTATATTTTTCTAGCCACTTACACTGTTCCAGAGTTGGACTTAAGGCTTTCGGGAAGTGCCAGCAGAATGAGATTTTTGACCGACACCGCTAAATTTACCTGACAGTTTTTAGATTAAAGTGGTGGCGGTATGGAAGGAATTTCAAACCACCATAGAAACTGGCTGTAGAGGGAAAACCAGCTGATTCTACCCAAGTCCCTGCCTACATAGTGGCCACCATCTGATGTTCTATTCCAGTGCACAGTTCTCCAGTTGACCCTAAGGCCCTCATCTGCTGTAGCAGAATTCTCAGTCACTGTCTCAGGACACCTTACTGTGTCACCAAATAGTGGTAAGTGTGCCGTAGAGAGCCTGTGGGGTGTGGCTGGATTCAGCCAGGGAGGGTGGCCAGGTGTGCCCTGTTGGATCGTGCACACTGCCAAGCGTGTTGCAACCTGCAGAAGATTGAGAACCATTGTGCCTTAGGGTCAGGTGAGTCAAGGTGAGCCATGTAAAGTCTTTTATTGGACTAACTTCTCTTGGTGAGAGAGACAAGCTTTCAAGGTCTGGTGGACCATTGTCAGGGCTTTGCCTTTCTCTCCAGTTGTTTCATCACAGACTCTAGGGAAGTTAGTGCTATTAATATAACAAGCCCATAAAATAACCAGGCCATTTTTTTCTCTGAAGGCTAGGGACGAAGCTGGGGATGAGTCAGGGAAATTCAATGTAATATAGGGGAACATTGTGCAGAAAGCTGCACTACAGGGGCGGTTTATGCTCTTCTCTGAGGTGAACTGCCCCTGCCTTTGGTTAATTGAGATGTGGGCAAACCAGATTTTGATATCAGTAACAAAATAAGCAATTGGTTGCTGTGATGGGGTGTATTACCCCACACAGGCCCCATAGGGGTTAATGTGGGCCTGAGAGACCATTTAACATAGCTGGCAGCACCTGAGAGAGACAGAGAGCAGGCATATGCACACAAGCCATTTTTTTCTCTCAAGGCTAGGGAGGAAGCTGGGGATGAGTCAGGGAAATATAATGTAATACAGGAGAACAAAGAGAGTTTGCCATTATAAATGTTGTTGTCACTTGTTTGGTCTCTTCTTCCATTTCTCCCTTCTTGATTTTATTTTCCTCTTTTCCATTTCCAGATTATTTTCTCTCTTCCCACTTTCCCTCCTCCTGTCACCTTTCCTCTTTTTTTCTAGAAAAGCAGCATTGTCATCTCATTCTTTCTCTTCCGCATTTGCTCCTTTTCACCCATCTCTTGCTCTCTTATCTTATTTTCTCTGTGTCCTTTACTCATCCCATTTTCCATTCTCTCCCTTGTCTTTCTCTCCACTCTAGTTCCTGTTTTTCCCCTCACTCACCTCCTTCTCTTACTGTGTTCATCCCCCTCCCTGTACTGAGGCTAACCTTTCTTCTAACTCTCACTTTCTTTAGAGAACCCATTGTTGCTGGGGGGTGGGGATGGAGGTGGGCAAGACCTTCCTCCTTTCCTTCCTGCCTTTGCCTTTCTGCCTTTGTTACCTCCTCTCTCACTGCAGATTGCTGCTGCCAATGACAGTAGGGGAGGCAGCATCTTTTCTTTCTCTGCCAACACACCCCTGACCTACTACTGATCTAGCTTCTTACTGAGCTGTGGCTTCTTGTGGTCAGAGGCCACACTGACAGCCAGCAGCAAGCTAGGATGCTAGGAGGGAATTTGTATTGTCCATGCAGTATAATCTGCAGAAACATAGGTGTATTAAATGATTCATGGAACAACTGAGGAACCTCTGCCAGGGATTTAGCAACTCTTGTAGATTGGCCCTGAGTCACTGCAGTGTGCCATGAATAGCCAATACTTTTCTAGAGGTTCTTCCATTAACAGCTCCTACCATGATTCATCAGTGTCTAATCTGAAGGCTCTTCAGGACAAGGGCTAGATTTGGTTTTCATTAAATGGAAGCTTTAATGCTTACATTATCACAAAATTTCTGGGGCCTGCGCACACAGTCTTCATGAGTCACAAAGGCCAATTTTGCCCATGTCTCCTGGTTGTCTTTGTTCAGCCTGAATTTCAACGCCCTCCTTTTATGTGGCCAAACTCTTTTAATGAAAACATGTGTTTAATAAGTTGCTAAATGTTTTCATAATTAACAGTTTTCCTAAGTGTCTTCAGGTGAGTGTAAAGAGTAGACCCCTTCATTCTACTGTACTATGCATATCTAGGGGATAAGTTAATAGGTTATAGAGTGGTTGATGCAGTACACACGCACACAGGATTTTTTCACAAGAATCTGCATACAAATGCCTGTGAGCTTCCTTTTCACAGCATGACGACAAGAGAAGCCGGGCCTTCTATGCCTCATAATTTATAGCAATAATGTAAGATTGTCCTCCCTTTTATTTATAAGGGCAAAAGCCATCCTGATGTCTGTCCTCAGGAATATTGCAATCAGCTAACAGCCATCTTTTAATCTGTCAGCCTGCCATCCACTCTTCAACTCCCCCTGCCTCTTGCATCCTCCTTCCTAGCCCCAGGGACTACTCAGCTTTTCTAAAGGGCAGAATTCAATTAAAAGCATCTCATAATAGAGCAGCAGCTGATTACTTTATTGAGCAGGGTGGCATATTTAAGACTGCAGCTTTATGACTGCAAAATTCTGGAGTCTAGAATGTCAGAGCAAAGGCTCTGCAAATAATAGAATTTCCTAAATTTGTGGCTTTTTAGCAAAAATGTTCCAAATGGAAAAGAGCAAAACTACTGATTCCCCCCTCAATTTGTATTGGATTGAAATTAGCCTTGTTTTAGTCACAGATCCAAGTTTGAAGATCAAATTTTCAAACGAAGATGCAACAACAGGTAATCAAAATGTAAAACACAGACTTCAGATCAGGAAAACAGCCTGATTCAGGACAGCACTTAAGCATATTCTCAAATGTAAGCATGTTTCCTTTATTCATGTTCTCATCATACAATAATATCCCTTCCCCATATCCCTGATATGCTATTCCCTTTTGTCCTAGATCCACTAGACAAGCATTTACACTCATTATATTAAATAATTTATCACTTGTTTTGAATTCAGTCATTTTTCTGCCCTCTCCCATGAGTGGGAAAAATTCCAGTACTGTACTTCTATAGATATGGCCCACAAAGTTCTCATTTTCAATAGCATTTGCTGTAGTATTTTGGGTCATTATATAACCTTCATCACTGAAGTAGTTGAGCACCTTGCATCAGTTAAAAAATGACAATGCTTTGGTGGGTTTTTTAAAATGTTTCTCTGAGAATGGGGGTACTGTGGGAAAGTCTTGAAGAAGATGTAGGTTTTACATTTAGTTCTGAATGCATCCTGATTTGGGTTTGCTCTTATTCCTTCCGGCAGTTTTCTGCTGCAGTCCTGGGCATCATCCTTCTCTTCTGCACCACTAGACTGGATTTTGCATTTAAATATTTTGGAGACATTTCCCTGTTCTCAGTTGTTCCCTGAATGGGCTGAATTTTTTTTTTTAGAAAATTTCATCAAAATGTTTTTAAAACTTCAGAAATTTTTTAATTTTTTCAAAAATGTTGCTCGATTTTGTTTTGACCTGTTCTGTAATGGGTCAGGGTTTTATAATTTTTGTTGTTGTTGAAAATATTCATTGAAATCTTGAAAGTTTTAGCATGTTGATAAATGTTCAAAAAGAGTGATCCATTAATTTTTATTTAGTCATTTTTTGAACCATTCAGGCTGCTTTTGCAGCTTGTGGCTGCATCACATTCTTCTGCTAGTCAATCTTCAAATGTTTTTTCTTCTCTTTCCACTTTATTTTTGGTTTCCATAGGATTTTTGGCATCCAACAGCCCATCCACTTCTTACAGAGATCATCACTGTAAAGAGATTTACTCACGTCTGAAAAGAGGATTTTCCTCTGGTTTAAACCAGTTTGACTCCAGGCATGACTTCTTTTAAATGAAAGAGAGAGGCCTACATTGTTCCTCTTACCGCTACATTGCCACTTTATACGAAGGGAGGTCATTAATTCACTTTACAGGAGGGGAGGTCTAATGATTTTTGATGGAAAAAGTAATAAGTACCTGAAAGACTTTGAAGCAGAGGCGGCTTTTGGGGTAAGTGAAGAAGGCACCCACCTAGGGCCCCCAAACAGCAAGGGGCTCTTCGCCTACCCCAAAAGCTGCATCTTCCTCCTGCACTGCAGAACACATGGCAGGAGGGCTGGGGCCAGGGCCGGCGACAAGAGGGGCCTGTGAGAGGGCAGAAGGCCCATGGCCAATCGGCCTGCGAGGGCCCCAGCACTGGGAGGGTGCCGGGGGGGTGGGGGAGGCTGGCCCAGATGCCCAGCTCCACACTCCCGACCTGGTTGCCCCTTGCCTTTGGCAGTGGGGGATTGGGGCCCCCAGCAGGGCACCTGGACCATTTTAGGGACCACTGGCAGGGTGCCGGGGCCATGGAGGGGCTGGCTGCAGGGATTTGGGGCCACAGGTTGGGTGCTGGGATGTGGGGGGGGCAGGGCCATGGGAGGGTTGCGGCCCCCAGCAGGGCAGAAAGGGTTGGCGGCAGGGAGCTGGAGCCATTGGGGAGGTTTCAGGGCCACAGAGGGGTTTTCAGGGCACCCCAGTGGGGTGCCAGGGCCGCAGGGGGTGGGACCGCTGCCAGGGAGCCCTATGGGGGCCCCACGATGGACCTTTGCCTAGGGCCCCAGATAAGCTAAGGCCACCTCTGCTTTGAGGTGTAGGACTTCAGAGGTTAACAGTTCAGGGTCCATGGGTGATGGTCCATGGTTCTTGGTTCTCTGGAATAAAGGTCTTTGTCTGGCTTTTGTCAGAGGTAAGTGGCAGGGATGGAGCATCGAGGGGGTTGGAAATAATGCAGGGAAAGATTATAAAGTGTTCATGATTCAAGGTTGAGGGGTCACAGGTCCAAGCTTACAGGACTCCATGGGTCTGGTGCTCAAAGTACAGAGTTGTAGGATTGGATGGGACTTTAGCCTGAAATCTTGGAGTTCTGATATTCGGAGTGATCCTGTGACTCGGGAGTCAGGACTCAACATCAGAATCAGTTTTGAGTTTAGGGTTCATAAAATCATAGGAGAACTACATGACACATTGTCTTTTTATTTCCAGTATCTAAGAATTCTGGATTATTCTCTTTATATAAATGAAGTAGGGGTTTCTCCAGTCAGATTTGAAGTGCTGTAAGTGATAAAATTTCCATCGCTTGCCATTGGAAAACATTTAACTGCCTTCCTTGCTAGGAGGTTTTCCTTGATATTTAGCCTAAATTAACTTTTTGTTTAATTTCACCCTAGTCGTATCTTTTATCACCATGCTAAATAATTTGGTCTCAATCCTCAACTGTTCTACATTATGTCTGGCACAGCTGGATGGGCAAATCAGTCCCTGATTCAAATCAGAGAAGCGTAGTGTTTCTATTATTACCTTTCTCTCCTGCCTTCCCATTCATTCTGCCTTCCTGTTCCTGGTTTCTTGTCTCACCTCACTCTCTGTTCCCCATTTCCATCCCTGCTTTCTTCTCACCCTCCCAGTTCCAGCTTTTGGAGGATCTTTGTTTGACTGCTCATGTGCACAAGGACCTAGAGGAAAGATTCCTTAAATAGAAACCCTTATTCCTTTTCCTCTAGCATTCTTGGTGTAAAGTTACTTACACATCACCAACAATGATGTGCCCACTCAGGACAGTGGGAGTTTTTTCCATTGACTTGAATGGAGCAGAATCAAGCCCTTCAACCAACATTTTCAATACCAATTGCCTAGATGAACAATGTGGTAATTTTCAGAACTACATGTATGACAAATTCCATTTGTGATTCAGGCAGTGGACAAGTACGTACACTAGTGATACTGTATACAAAAAACTAGATCTGAATAAACATAAAACCTTGTAAAGGGAAAGTTCCTCTGCAGATTATAACTGGGATCAGCCAACTAAGGCACCCTGATCCTCTGGGCCAGTCTACACCCAGCTTCTTCATGAGTTAAGACAGTCTCCAGCTGCTCTATCTTACTGTAGCTCAGGGCAAACTCAACCACACCTCTGGCCTTGCTGCTGTGCTCTGATACGTTCTTGGGGGAGTGGAGGGGAGTGAGTAGTGCCCACTGGCGAAAGAGCCAGATCCACTACCTTCATGTCAGAGAGGAGTCTCCTGGGGAATTCTTTGCTGGCCAGTTAAGTGAGATTCTGGCCTGCTATCTGCTGTTCATAAACAAGGAAACTTCTGTTTAACTGTGCTACTGCTGTAGTTTATAAACAAGTCTGCTCATGGAGGTGAAGCAGGGCCTTTCCAATGAGCTTGAAGCTCTGATTCTTGTGTAGGTCTCAGGCAGCAGCAGAGTTCTGGAAATACCGGAAGAGTCCTTACTGAGATTCTTCTTCTTCCTCTTCTTTTTTTAAAAGCACTATCAGAAACATTGTTGATCTTTCAATTAGATGGCCTCACTATTAACTAGGGCTTTGCATGAATGATCAGGATCCTTTATTCTAGATCAGAGGTCGGCAACCTTTGCTGGTCCCTGTGACAGCCCCACCTCCCCCAACGCTTGTCAGGTGCCGGGGGCGGGGCCAGAAGGGGTAAGAGCTGCTACATGCATGGCCATTCCTGCGGCCCCTGGCCCCACTGGGGAGGGTGGGGCCAGCAGGAGGGAGCAGCCACAGCACAAAGCGGTGCCAAAGGGCCGGGAGCCCTGTGTGCCGCTCAGAATAGGTGTGCTTGCCACCTTTGGGCACACGTGCCGGGGGTTGCCGACCCCTCTGCTAGATTCTCATCATGGCCTATCGTGCATGACAATTGTAATTTCTGTCATTTCTGACTATCCGGGTTTATTAACAGAAAAACAATAAGTGCAGCACTACAGTGCTCCCATTGTTTACTTTGATCCCATTGTTTACTTCACTAACTCCTATTTAAATTTCCTACCATCCTTCCCACCAAGTTCTCTTACGTTTTCAACCTAATTAGATCATAAGCTCCACAGAGCAGAGACTTTGCTTTTTTAATATTTCCAAGATTCTTCACTGTCATGAATACACATGGCTCTACATCTTAAAAAACAAAAACAGATAAAAGACTGAGTCAAATGAAATTGTAAAAACTATTCACTTACTCAGATTATGAAGGATTAGAGTTGTTATCCATTTATCGTGTGAAAATACAGTAAAACAGATAAACAGGCAGGTTAAAAAACAATACTAAAGACAATCATGAGCTTGGGATAAGCATTTCTTTTGAGGCCATCTGAATTATCTCAGTTGTGGCATATCAAAGATCCTCCCAGAAAAGTAACTGCTTCCATAACTCTGCCTTGCCAGGACTTTTCCAAGGGAACAGAAATAAGTATAAGATCACTTTTCCAAGAAAACAATAAAATTTCCTGCGTCTGTCCTCAGATTTCTTGTTTGCTAACAGTTTATTTAGTAAATAATCTTTGCTAAGTGTTTTAACTGAAGTTAGGCTCAGACCTTGATTGGTGCAGTTCTAAATACATTAACTTTCCAATAAACTTCAGTTAACTTGCTTATGTTGCCAAAACACTGTGGATGTTCAATGACAGTTTCCCTTGGCAATCTTTGGCATGATCAGGGTAAGTAAACCAAAAAGTAGACAGTGTTGTCTAAAGCATATAACCTAAAGATAAAATACTCCTCTATAACAGATTTAACTCAGTGAAGGCGCAATTTCTGACTTAGAGAAGGTAAATAATAGACAAGGATCAGCGAGAAGGATGAGACAAAGAAGTTGACCTTTTAAATTTCTAGCCAGAGTAAAAGCCCAGTAGTATTTAAACATATTGTTCACTTGGACAGCTTTATCAGACTTGGGGGACAAAGGGATGGGAGGTAATCTTGGAAGGTAGCAAGCATCCAATTAGAACAAACCAAACTCCAGTTTATACGAGAAACACTGCCGAAGTAACTTTGCTGTAGTTGACTGCACCTCACTCAGCAGAAGTCTTCCAGACTGCTGACTTAGTGGAATCTGATGAAAGATGTTTCATTTAGCAATACAACTGGAAACAGGGAAGAAGAGTAGTTTCTCTGGCTTCAGTTAGAACTAAAACTGTGTACTTCAGAGTGCTTGGAGAAAATTAAATAAAAATGCTACACCCCAAAGCATTCAAACGGGAGATTTTCTTTAAATCTAAACCCATTTCATCAGAAGTGATTGGGGACAGTTTCAATCTGAATCAGAGCTTCTTTCAGAAATACTGCTCCCACACTAACACACAGCATGATTCTCCATCTTTACAGCACAATCTCAGACTGTGCAGAAAGTCTCAATAACATTAATCTCTTCACAGTTAGCAATCTAGTGACCTGACCCCACTTACACTGATGTGTGTGCTTTTAGAAGCTTTTAGAATAACAGCTAATACAAATTCATCCCAGGGACCTCTTGTCCAAATTGATCAATCCATTTAGTAGTAGCCCTGTCTGTATTATGGCACTTAGCACATCTGTGATTTTTCTTTAAGCACATTAATCCATCACCACTGAAAAAGGCCCTTAAAAGGCAGGCTGTGTGGAGCATTGTGACTGCCCTGACCTCTCAGCACCTGGAGTCGGAAACTCAAGGGCTATGTCTACACTACAAAAAGTTAGGTTGACTTTGTTAAGTTGACCTACAGTCAACCTTATTAAGTCGACTTAACAAAGTGGTTTCCCGAACAGAGACTTAGTAAGTCGACCTAACTGCCCTTAGGTTGACCTAATAAAGTGGACTTAAGCGTCCACACTGTGCTTAGGTTGACCTAAGGGTTAGGAGTCAACCTAAGGGTTAGGTCGACCTAACCAGCAGTTCTTATAAAGTCGACCTAAGCTTTCATTAAGTCCACTTAAGGAATTTCTTAAGTCGACTTAATGAAAGCCTGGTGTGGACAGGGACTAAGTTAGGTCAACTTAAGGAGTCTACGTCCCATTGTGAGCTGGATAGGAATGGCAATGCAGGACTAATATTTTTTCAAAGCTCAGTTGCACAACCAATTACAAACAAATTTTCCACCTAAGGAAGCAACGTGTCAAGTGATTCATACCCCCTTATCCAGTAATGATGTAGTCTTCGGCTAAACGGGCTCCTGTCCTAACACAGCTTCTTTTTGTCACTGTTTTATATACTGCCTCCAATGCACAGCATGACACAGTGCTTTAGAGGAAGAATGAATACACTCTCTGTGCAGCTGTGACCATCATGTACCAGCCGACATGGCAGCAGCTGTACAATGTGTTCAGCAACAAGCAGCTGTGAACATCTGTATGGCTGCACTTATTCTACGTTAGGATTGTTTGCATGTGGCATGAGTGCGTGACATTTTTAAAAGTACCATGGGGTAAAGTTCATGACCAATACAGAATGTGTATAAATGTTCAGCCAATGTGAGTATTGAACTGCCTGTGTAATGTCACTCTTCTGGAAAATAACTATGGTAGGGTCACAGAAAGTTCCATTATCACCTGAGGCATAGCGAGGGCTGGGGAGCTCTTCACTGACCTGTGCAACTGAAGCAATAGTTGATACTGTCTTGTCTCACTGATGGCATAGGATACACTGACGTATCATTAAGGTAAACAACTAGCAACTTTAGAACCTGATCTAAAGTTCATGTAAGTTAGTAAGAGTCTTTCCAATGACTTTAATGGGATTTGGATGAGACAATGACTGATTACATCCACCCAAGCTGGAAACCCCAGCACTAATTAAACTTCTTGTCCAAATATTTATTGGATCTTAATATTAAGACTTCTAGATTTTTTGGAAGTTCCCTGGCTTGTTTGTTCCAAAATCCTAGTCAGTAACATGGAGAGGATCTTTCCAGGACCCTTTCACCAAGATTTCCTAATATAGGAACCTAAAGTTGACTTTCAGTGGGTGTTGGGTGCACATGTCGTTTAGGCCCTTTGGAAAATCCCACTTTTAGAAGTTTGTCTTGAGGTTCCTTTTTTTGAAAATCTTGGCCTAAGTTATCAAATACTTAACTTACTAAACTATTAACAAATATTAAATAGCATGATTATTGTGTATAATACAAATGACATATACAGCACCATAAACCTACATAGGACAATGCAAATATAGTCAAAACATATTTCATGTTCCAAAAATATAGTTCATAGGGATGTGCTTCAGAGGGCTAGTCCCAGTATAAGTTTACCAAATAAGAGGTATTAAGGTTTACCAAATAAGAGGACTCTGGCGGTATTGTAAATAGTAACACTGGAGTTACAAAATGATCAGCCTCGCTCTACTTTTCTGTCTTGGACAGGCAGACACATGGTGCAGGTGCAATTTTTAATTTTCTAGGAGCAGCATGTCTTACTGCATCTGGCAGTTTTTTATCTTATCAAACATTTTATTAGTGGATTGCTAGGTCTCTCTCTAAGCACACCTCTTATATTGTATGTAACAGCAAAACCTCTTCCTTCCCCCAGGAGATTATAGGTGGTCTGTGGATTAGAACCTATGGATCAACCAGCTGGACTACAAATTGCCAGTTATTCCTTCTGCAACTTTCTGAATTATGTGGCAGTGCTTACAAGAAATTCTCTTCTTCTACTACTTCCCTCTTTCCTAGCTCTGTGAAGCCTTTGCTATAAAACTAACAATTTCCTTAAAAGACCTCTTAACAATGAAAAAGACATTTCATAATCCCTTTATGTCTATTCCCTGTTGATACCTTTGGAGAAATATTTTGATACACTATCTAAAACCCGAAATCCATACCTGCTATGGTTTGGGTAATCTTAAATAACCTTTGCTTCTCCTACTTCCTCCTCAATATAAACCCCATTTAGTGACTTGCAGTTGGGACAGCCATGCAAAGTTGAGTAACATTAGAATAATGGCTAACATCTCTAATAATCTCTGTTTCATCTCTGAACTGCAAAGGATAATAAACATTGTGTTTTTCCAATTTTCTAAGCAGAACCCTAAGACTTCCTGGGAAACCTTGCTAAGAGATTGGTTTACTCAACTGCATTTGCTCCCTTCCCCTTCTTGTCCGTCTTACTGATTTATTTTCTGTTCTAAGCGCTAAGCTTTGGCTTCAGACCCGTTGAGATCAATATTGGAAAGAAAGAAAGAAAGAAAGAAAGAATTTTATCAGCCCCCCCGACCCCCCACTAGATCAATGGGCAATTGACATATTTCCTTTGAAAACCGAACATAGGTTGCTTGACATTTTTGAAGCTATGAGATTTCACATTTTGAGTGAAAGTTAGGGCCTCATTCATCACTACATTACTTTTAGTTTTAAACCAGTGAAAATGCATTGATTTAGAATGGAATTACTTCAGTGTTACACTGATGTAACAAGCTACCTAAGATACTTACATGGCACCCATTATCATAGTACTTTATCATTCCACAATCATTAATGTGTTTATACTCACAACACCCTGTGAGTTTAATGCTATTATCTCCTTGCTATAGAAGGTGATTAGAGGCTGTGGATTCTACTAGATGGCAAGGTACCTAGGAGTTAGGCATTGCATCCCTTTGTGGATTTAACCCTAAGTGACTTGTCCAAGGTCACACAAGAAGTCTGTGTCAAAGTAAAGAAGTGCCCCAGGTCTCTGGTTTGCACCTTACCCACTGGACCATCCTTCTTCTCTGGATTACAAGGTAGTAAATTAGGCTGTTTTACACAAACAAAACAGCTTAGAGCTGATCAAAAATTGTGAGCATTTTTTCAAAAGACTTGCAGTAGAACTAGAGCTACTCAGATATTTCAAATACAAAAACATTGGTCTATGAAAAAAAGGCCTTTGTTCGTGTAGTTTAAGGGATCACATCAAAGGGAATGTAGGAATAAATATTCAGCATAATATCCATGTTCCATTTTAGTCATGTAACTAAAACTAAATTGCAATGGAAACTGAGCAGGTAATGTCCCATATATTATACTGAATAGTTACCTCTTAGTACTAATCCCAGATGCAGCGGCAATCAATTCCATGGAAGGTGTTAAAAAATGTCTTCCCTAGAATTGTAGCAATAATCCACTCCTGGTAAAACAAAAAATGCTGTTCAAACTACCCTTGTCTATATTTGTGTTTCATTAATAGCCCTCTACCTATCTGGCTTTACTAACTACCCAATCTGCCTGGGAGTTTTCCTGGGCTTGTACCGTGCCTAGCACAATGCAGAGTGACTTGTGTGGTCAGACCCCTATCCTGGACATTCGTCTTTGTAGGTGGAAGATACCATGATGGATGTGTACGATTCTGTCTATGAGGAAGTGAGGAGGAACTTGTCCAGCTTCAGGAGGCAGGAATTAGCCACCATCCATGAAACAGTAAGTTGCTTCCAGTCTTGCCTGTCCATGCTCAGGAGATCTTGCTCCAGGCTGTCTTTATATTGGCTTCAGTTAGCTTTGGGTCAAGCCTATGTTATTCTATTGTCTGGATTTCACAACCCCCCCTTTTTTTTTAGATCAGTCCTTTTTGCCGTCACTAGGGCCACTGTCTTTCTGTGCTTGGCATTCCCTGGTTTGCGTGGCTGAATTAGCAGCAGGATAAAAGGGTTAGTAGGAGTTCCATAGGGCTATAGATAATTAATGATGTACTATGAATATTATGTTTCCAACCATCATGCAGTGATGACCACCCTCCCCTTCCCCCAGTTCTCAGTCGAGAGACTCAGATTTCTGAGGGTCACTCTTGCCCAATACTAAGAAGTGATCTCACTTTCCTGAGAGAGCAGTTCACACCACAAGCTGTTTAGTCCCTTTGCCATTCCATGCCATTTCCTTAATGGTGGCTGCATAGGGCCATATACCTGAAAGGTAAGAGCCCTCCTGCAACACTGAGGTCCTCTAGAGTGGGAATGAGACTGAAGGCACAACTTCAGCAGTATAGCCAGCTGAAGGTAAATTTCCAATGTGGAAAGCATGGCAGAGCAAGCCGCAGCAGAGCTCTGAGAAATCCCAACTTTGCCATGCAGTGTGTAGGCGTTAAGGAGAGCTGACACCCCAATTCTGTAGTGCAGTAGGTAGATTAATGAGACTGCACTGAGCCTGGGGATTGCTTCACTTAGTGTGTCCAAGATGAGATAATACAGGGTTAGAAAGAATGTTTCCTATGGAGAGAAACAGAGAATTTGGCAGCAGAGTAAAGGAAATGCCCAACCCTTTCACAGCATGGTCTGATTGGATTGTGTTCTAATGTCAAGCTGTGGGACTAGAGGGGAGAGTCAATATTGCTCATTTATTTCTGGACTCCTCTGTCTATCACTGTATTTTCTGTCCTGATTTCTCAGCACTAATAAGTGCTTGTCTGCATCTGCTCCATCTGGGCTCCTTAAAGGACTTTACGAACAACTAATAACTGTAACCCTCACAACATCCCTGTAAGGCAAGGGGAAGTATTAACATCCCCATTTTACAGATGGAGGAACCAGTGATACAGTAATTTGCCCAAAGTCATCCTGGAAATGAGAGCCAGGCACAGACCACATGCAGGGCCAGGGGCCCTGGTTCGTATTGGATTGTCAGTGACAACGTGACCACAACCACAACTGACAGCTAAGAAAAGCTGATTTATTATGGAGGTACAGTGCTTACGTCCCTTTCAGCAGCCAGGGACCCCACAACGGCGTTGGATGGGCTCCTGGGCAATGGTTCCAGGGCACCTGCTGTGCAGCCAGTCCGAGGTCCACCGGAGAAGTCCAACATGCATTAGACATTCCCCTGAATTTATGCCAACTGAAGGAGGGGGTGGGGAGAGGAGGAGGCTTATAGAGTAACTAGGGATTCGCGTGCGCGCACATACATACACACACACACACACACACACACACACACACACACACACACACACA
>ML685792.1:12252998-12299297 GCA_007922175.1 Pelusios castaneus | reverse complement strand
CACACACACACACACACACACACACACACACACACACACACACACACGTAGCCTAGGCCATTAAAACACATCCACACAGAGATCACAAGGTGAGCATTCCTCGTAAACAAGTAACTATGCATGTCTTTAGGCACTTAGCTCATGGCCAGGGCACACAGCAGTCAGAGTGGGGGTGTCACTCAGCTATACCGTACAATATCTTCCGTGATTCCCTTACACTCCACCCCCTGGCCCCACACCACATTACCTCAGATTTCAAGTCTTAAATTTTGCTTCCTCTTTTCTTACTAGCAAATGACCAGTGCAACACTCGGGTGAATGTGGATGACTCTCCCTGCAGTGTTCAGGGGATGAAGTCAGCAGTTTGCCCTAGCATATTAAAGATCAGGGACGACTGGCACAGAGAAGTCCTGGGGCCAAAGAAGTGATTGGATGTTGAGGGTTACAGACAAATTAGGGGAAGGCTGCAAGAGGACTTTGGCACGAGGGAGGCGTTATGGTGGAGGAGTTTGTGCTGGAGTGGGCTGGGTGCAGTAGGCTGACTCAGATCCGAAGAAGCTGTTATGAAGTTTGTGAGGGTTTGTGAGTTGGGGCTTGGAATGGTTTTGGACATTGGGACTGGGGTGGGTGCTTAGGGTGTACACCTATCTTGCCTGGTCTCACCTCCTTTACCTCATACCCATCGAGAAAAGATGGAACCAGTGATTCCAGAACCCCACACTTCAGGGCCAGCAGCTGGTCATCTGGATGATTAAGCAGAATTGGTACATTTTGAGGAGTCTAAAGCAACCCTGCGCTAAACACATAGTAGAGTATGAAAATGCACTCTTTTCTATTTCTCTTTGACTTTCCCAGGTGAAGGGGGCAGCTAGCCATGTCTGCACCAATACCAGGCAGGCAAGGCGCTTCCATTAAAGTTCCTTATAGAGAATAGTCTGTTAGCCATCACTGTTCACCTGTCATAGCCACAGAGAACATCATTGTGGGATTTCAGAACTTCCTTAAAACAAACTCTCTCATTGCTTTATCCTCCTTAGTGACTGTCTGCTCCTGAGGATCTTGATGTGCTGGTAACTATGACTAATGCTTTCAAAAGTGGCCACTGATTTTAGGTACCCACCACCAAACACTCCAGGCCTGGTTTCCAGAAGGGCTGTAGCTCCCGACTGTAACTTTGCGTAGAGTTTGGGTGCTTGGCATTCATGAAAATCAGCCCCAACGTATCTGTTGTTGGACCCCAAAAGCAGTAACAAGTTTTGTAAATTCAAATCCAGATATTTAAGAGAGACAGTTGAGGAACAGAGAGAATCACAGATTACCTTATAGCTCTGTGAATGGAAAACGTAGAGCCTACTACAAAGTTGACTGTTGTCAATGGAAAGACTCCCACAGATTTCACTGGGGTTTGGATCAGGTCCTCAGGCCCTAAGACATTTATCCTCTGATCTTAAGTGCTATAAGAATACATTTATTCATAACACTACACACCCTCTGCAACCATGGGGCCATGAAAGCCTGGCCCAGAGCAAGAAAGACCAAGAAAAATGGTTATCTACCCTTGATGCAACTCACCCTGCAGCAGTCTGCCAGAGAAGGTTGGTAAAAGAAGAGGAGCCCAGACGGTGATGAAGTTTGTGTTTCTTCTCTTTCAGTTTTTATGCTGTGGAAAGCAGTCACTCTTTGGAGAAACGGGAGGAATTGAAAATGAGACATGTCCATCCGAACATATAGGCATAGCCAGAGAGGTAAGGGAATAATCCAGAAATCATTTGTACTGTCAGATGTCAAGAATGACCCTTTTGCTTTTTAGCGGTTAGTTAAACCAGCTGAACTGACCTAATTTGAGTGGGGGAAAATAAAAAGCATATTTTGCCCCACTCTAAACAAGACCTCAATGTCTACACGTGGTGCAGAGAAGCAATGAATTAGGAGCTCACGCTTCACCTTGGTCAGCATTTTCAACCCCAAACAAGCACTACAATTTCTGAGACTCCCATCCCATTTTGTGTCCTTTCCCCTGGATAACTGCATTGACTGGCCTTTAGAACAACAGAGGTTAACCTGAGACTTTTGTCTGAATTGCAACCCGAAGCCCTTTGGGTCAGTGCAGCAGCAGGATGGCTATTATTCCCAAACCCTTTCCATGACAAGAGCTTCTTCCACCTGATCTGGGCTTCCAGCTCAAAGCTAGCTCCTCCCTTACTCTCTCAAGCTTCCTCCATTTTCATTGCACCACTGACCACATCTGTTGGAACTTTGAGCCATATTTTTACTTGCATTTTTCCCTACTGTTGAAGGGAGAGACTTCAGGTGGGATGAGAGAAATGGTGACTTTTGAGGGGATAAAAGGGAGGAGGATTATCCCTTCCCATCACACCTATTTCTACTAACTGGCTGCTAAGAACCTCCTCCCCAGTAGAAGTGTATTGATTTTTTAAAAAAATCAGAAATAGAAACTGGTGTCTTGCTCGCTGAAAAACAGTAGTTAGTAGAAACTGCAGTGGGTCATTGGTTCCCCTGAGTCACAGATATATTCCTGTAGTTGTTCCTTTCCCAGCTTTATGTTAGCAGCCCTGGAGAGCCTTGAAGACACCTGATTTCTTGAATTTGTCATTTCTCAGAAGCTTTTCTTGACCTCTAACTGTGCAGTAGACATGTATGTCATGCTTCTGTGTGATGTCAGATGGCCATCAATCCAATCAGACATTTCTATTTGAAGTTAATTTATGAAGCGTGAGAGGCACTTTGCTTGCTGATAGCAAGAAGCTGAATAGGCAGATTTGCATACATAAATTATACATATTTCCTTTAGAGAATTACTAAGAATTCACTGGGAAATACCCTAGCTTCTAGGAACTCAGAAACCTAGTTTTTTCGGGGGAGTTGGTTTTTTCCATTGAAGGGCATACATATACCACATTTCAGTTAACTCTTCAGTTTTTTTAAGAAAGCAAATAAGCAGAACCAGTACCAGATGATCTCTGTGTGAGACTGTAACTTGGATTTTTCTCAGTAGATTTGCCTGGGCTGTGTAATTTTTTGTTTCTATTTGACCAGCAGTACTAATTAAAGTTGCCATCTTAATATGTATATTTCTCCTAGGAGACAAAATGATTGTGCTGCCATGGTTATACAAAGGTATCATGTATTAATGTAACATCATAACACACTGACACAATATCATATCACAACACTTAGTTTATAAATTTAGTACTTTTTAGTTATCCTACATGGCAATTTGCAGGACAGGTGACAAATTCATGGTGATTCTGGGCACCCTGAATAGGGATAGCACCTTTTCTGGTATATCTGCCTTCTGAAAACTGAATTTTGATGTGTAAATTACAGAACAAGCTGCAACTGAGAATAAAACAGCTATAGGAAAGGAAATGTGAGGAAGGAATTTGGCTGTTATGTGTTGAAGGGAGGAGCAAGATGCTTACACAGTTATTTATGCTTTGAAATCCCCCTGCTGATAGTTAAGGGAGATGAACTGTGGTGATGTATTCTGTAGAATCTATGGGAATGAAAGAACTGATCTTTGTCCTAGCTAGCAGCTGCTGCTCATTTTATCTTTGGGTTCAGTTCTGCATGGTACTTAGTACTTAGTTCTTAGTACTTAGTATGCTTAATTTTAAGCATATGACCAGTCCCACTGAAATATGAGTGGGAATTAGAGTCTATTTATATGCTTACAGTTAAGTGCTTTTGGTAGTTCCAGTCAGTGTTCAGCATCTTGTAAGACGGCGCCCTTTGCTAGCAGAGCAGAGCATCACCGACATAAACCACAGCATTTCAGAAAACCAAATACAACATTATTGTGCATTAACCATGCCTTCATTCCATCTTCCTTTTACTTCCCCCCTTTCCAAAATTAACATGCACTCGTGTGTGTGTGTGAAGTGCACAGTCACACACACACATTCCTCATAAATCTGAAATATAGTTAATTTGCTGTGATTTCAGAAATATTACTGCAATGGCAATGTATGTTACAGAGGTAATTCACTGTGGGAGCACAGTAAGAGCTGCAGAACAGAGGAGCCAGAGACCCCGTTCACCACCAAATCAATCAGCAAAGCGCCAATATTTCATGTCTCAAAGTATAACACAATCTGCGGCAATGCACTTGTGCCAGAATTCACGCTGCCTACAGTGACAGGTAAAGCCAAGGCGACAGATTTGAACTATTGCTGCAGCTCTCTCTGCTGGCTGAGGAGGAGGAAAGCAGGATAGAGAGACCTGTGAGAGACAGGGCTTGGAAGCTGCTTCTGCTGTGGAGGTGACGTCCAGCAGAGAGAGATGGAGAAGCCTCAGAATTTCTCTCTCATTTCAGGATTGCCTCCAAGAGATCCAGCGCTTTCTAAAAAAACACATGGACTTCGTCTCTGCGCTACTGATCATCACAATCTGCTTCACGGTAGCTATGTTTGTTCCTTTAGTCCACTAATTTTTTGAACAAATCAGGTCAGGGACAGTTCAGTGGCTTGGGAGGGAAGGTCACATCTAAAAGCTAGTGTGCAGGAGACAAGTTTTTGGATCTGGCTTTGATGAGCCAGCAGCATGGAGTTCAGTAGCAAAGGAAATAACCTTGATGATAAAACAAACAAGGAGTCCTGTGGCACTTTTAAAGACTAACATATTTATTTATTGCATGGGCGTTCGTGGGAGAAAATCCCACTTTCTGAGATTTTCTCCCACAAAAGCCCAGGCAATAAATAAATTCATTGGTCTTTAAAAGTGCCACAGGACTCCTTGTTTGTTTTGCTGAACTAAACTAACACAGCTTCCCCTCTGGAACCTTGATGATGTGATTCACCACAGAGCCTAAGGGAGGAACTATCCTGTCTCATGGGATAAGAGCCATGGGTTTCTAGTCAGCCTGTGGAATTAAAGCCAGTTCTCTGCTGGAACAGGCTCACTAAATTCCTGCCAGCCATACAGGTTTTGTTGTGCTGAGCATGGGGAACAGGCATGGAAATGGGCACCATCAGAATTTGAAACCCGTTGTCACGAGTGTGGATTCTAAGCATTTTGTCCTGGGACTGAGGATGTGCCATGCTCTAACCACTACATGATCTAACATTACTTTCTGTTGTTTAGCACTCGTCAAAATATTGCCATCAAACTTTTTTAACCAAAAATATGTTTTCAGCCAAAGAAAACATTTCCATGGAAAATGTTGATCTTGGTCAAAATTTTCCATTGTTTTGGAAAAAAACTAAAATTTGTTTTGGTAAAAATTTGATTTCTTTGAAATTTTTTTTTATTAAAATCCCTCCGCACCTCCCCACATTTTTTTAAAACTAACCATTTTTGGTTGTTAAAAATATAAATTGAAAAATCATCATGGCAGATGTCTTTAAAAATTAAAAACCTCCCCCAAAAATTAAAAATGACAGCTAGAACTAGCTGTAATGTTACTCTTAGAAAAGCAGGACAGCAACTTGCTGCAGGGAGAATTGTGGAAGCTCGATCTATGATACACGGGTGGTCAGCTCAGCTGCCTCCAAGCTGAGGCTGTGAGGCAAGTTGTCAGGTGATAATTTGAAGACTACCTGGTATGAGGTGATCAGCAAGTAGCTCAGTTGAATTGGAGAGCTGCAGGGAGTAAAAAGGTGGCTGAGGACAGAAACTCTGTTCATGACAGTCTCTGGTAGATGGCCTATGTAATCCTGTGGCCAGCAGGCTAGCAAGGAGAAGGAAGCAGAGAGACTTTTCTTGACCCCCAGACAGTCTGTAATCCTGAAAGAGGTCGATAGGCCCCTGCAGAAGACCCCAGGTAAGGAGAAAAGATGTAATTGATGTGCTGAAGAGTTTTGTTTTGGAATAACTCCAAAGTCCTCAGGAAAAAGGGCAGTAATCCCATGTCTGGAAACTGTTATTGGCACATGGGCCAGTGAGATGATAATCCACCACCTTGCAACTATACAAGTATGGCAAATCTAGCCAATGGCTAGAGAAGGCCACTAACAGACCAAGCCTGTCCTGGTGTTTGATCACCACTTGACAGACACAATATGCATTAATCATCTCTACACATGGGTCCTGTACTTGTAATAACACATGCCAGAGGAGAGCACAGGCCTTGAGACCTATTCCATGTACAGAATATTAAACATCACTTGCTATAAAAACTCTCCAGTTGAACTTCATTTATTGAAGCAAGATTTTTCTGACCAAGTGTATATATACCCATATAGTTGGGTTTCATACTTGTCACATGCACCCTTAAATCTACTTTGGCTCACTGAGCAATGTAGTGTTATAGTATCCAACTTGTATACCTGAGTGGATGGCTCTGCCCTGAACACATGGTTGTAATACACTCACCCTAATGCCTGGCCCATGAGAATGCTACACGAGAGCAGCAAGAGTCTGCAGAGTCAATTATGCCTGCTGGTCGATTCCTCCGCTGCGTATCTGTTTGTCTTTTAATAATGGAGTAAATAGTTCCCCTTTTGAAAGTTTAAGGATTTGCCCAAAATGTTAAGTCTGAGTTATTCTCCACTGAATTGCTGTGGCAGAGGATGGAAAATCAGCAGTGGGTGGAACTCTTGAAGCTATTGCAGGACGAATCTATTGCATGTCTTTGTGGCACAGGAGCAGATGATGGCTGACATGCTGAATTCTGATAGGCTTAGAAGACCCTTCTACTTCAGTCAATATGAATACAAACATAAACATAACATTGCAAACCATAAAGGTTAGGGTGTAACATTTCTGTTTTCAACTTTGCATCATTATTTTAGGAACAGGCACTAAGCAATCTGACTTACAACAATCCCATCTAGGATACTTCTTGACGCATATAATTACATAGGTATAGAAGAGTCTGTCATTATGACTACAATGGTTATGTTGATTCTCAACATAGAAAAAGCTCCTCCCATGGCATTACATATTATCTTCAGTATTGATATGTGTTTATCAGCCTTTGTGCTTGGGTGAAGTAACATCAAACAATCAGTCCCGATATTTAATTCTTCTCCTCTCTCATTCCTTCCCTTAGATTTATGGAATGATTTTAACTTCATTCCTCTGGTTCTCCATCCACTTCAGCAACAATCTGGACCGGAAAGGCAAATATATTCTGAGAGAGAGATAGAAAAGAGTTGCCTCTCTTCCCCAGCAGATCAAGGATTTCCAGCCCTTGAAATGGGAAACCATCTGAAAGTCATTCAGATTTGCAGGAGAAACTGTGGCGAGGGTGACTGGAGCTGGCCTGGCATCTTCATGTTTCCTTTTACTGTATTACCTACTTCCTCTGCAACACCAGCTGACCTGGGACAACGATCATTGGGACGCGCAGGAGAGAAAGATGTGACACTTTCTGTAAAGACAGACGGGAAGTGCGGCAAGCAGCCAGCTGAGGAATCAGGGCCATGAAGAGACACAATGAGGCACATTTTGAATTGGTGTGATGTGTAGATGGCAGCAAGGAACCAGCCCGCCCCTCACTCAGAAAACAACCCATCCCAGCTAGCCAAAAACCAAACCCTGATCCAGTCACTCCTGCCAGTTCCTGAAAACAGCCAGCCAAAAACCCATCAATGAGCCAAAACATGCCCCAGCCACAAAGAAACTAAAATACCAGCAAGCAAGAAAAAATAAATCTGGTTAATACCCCTCAGCCAGGAAAATGCCCTCTCAGCCATGATCAAAACACATGCACCATGCCAATCCACCACTCTTCAAACCCTGGCAAAGCCATCACTTCCATTCAACTATCTCCTCCCCAGCCCCCTCGCCCCTCCCCCCCAGCTACGCCATCACCAAATAACCAATTGGCCCTGTGAGAAAGAAGAAAGAAATGCATTATAGCACATTCTGTATAAGTAACTTAACTAATATCTACCACGTTTCCCACCGTCCATTTTAATTCTCTTCCTGAATGAAAGTACAAACAGGAGAGTTATTGTAAATGTATAAATGTTTTTGCCAAATTAGAATTTAAAAAGCAAATAAATGACAGAAAGTAAAATATAGATGTTAGCATTTACAACATCTAAGAGAATTATTTCAAATGGGATCTTACAATGTATCACAAGATAACTAATCAAACAACTAAATTCCTGCTAAGTACTTTGAAAAATCAGGCACTAGTCCTTGCAAAGAAGGCTCCCAAAATTAGTTTACATTTCTGACAATTTTGGTTTTAATCTCTGTGGTCCTATCAGTCTTCTAACATGGACAAATTTTAACCTAAATCTTAACTGTTCTCATCATGTGACATCAGGGCCAGATTATCAAAGGGGTTTTAGTGGTTTAAACTGCAGGCCCCAGGCAAAAAGAAGACCCCAGGTTCCAGCCCCTAAATCCCCTCTGCTAATCTGGCACCTACTTGTGCTGGGCGCCGGAGCCAGAGTGGCCAGGCCCAGGCTCTGCACTCCATCCTGCCCCTGCTTAATCCAGCCCTGGTGACTATCACCACAGATCCTTATCAAACAGCCAATATGCTTGTCTGTCAATGGGATTATGGGACTGCAATGAGCAGTACAACCAAATAAAAATCTGAACATTGGTTTCCAAATTTCTTTTCCTCAGTGATACTCATAGCTAAACTCTTTCCATTATGTACATGCTCAGTAGTAAAATGCATCAAACTCCACAAACATGTTGCAAGAAATAATTTTAAAGCTATTTGTAATTTTTCTGGAAATGCACTAGTACTGTAGGGTCTTTAACCAAATATTCAGCAATGGCAAAAATCTTGAGCGTCACTGGACAATCGATCTGGAAATCAACAGGTTAAAACCACCCCCTCAAGTAGCGTAGTACTGCATTGACAGGAAGACATTGCCTGTTGGTGCAGCATAGTGAAGATGCCGCATAGAAGGGGAGTTATGAAGTCAACGAGAGTTACGTAAACTATTCTGCTCCAGTGCACCAAGGCTCAGTGAACAAACTGCTGAACGAGCTGTTTTATATAGTTTCTGATGAGCCATGCGGCCTGGCTCCTCTTCTAGGTAAAGCTGATGTAAGCCAATTAGCAAGCAAATGTCATTTCTGATGACTTTCTGAAACATCCAACCAGACTACAAGTTCTTGTCCCTCTATCGTATTTACTTTCATAGTTGTTCACTATCTACTGTGTGTGTCACTGTCAAAGCTAATGCTATGGTTATCCCAACAGGTGGCTGCAAAATTATACGACTCTTGACTACTTCAATAAAAATGAATTTCATGGCACAATGCTATCTTCCCTCACTCTTTCTGTATGGACACAAGGCTATTTGGATGCGTCTACACTTACAAATTAAATCAATTTAATTTAATCTGCGTCTACACTACATTTTCCTTAATTCGACTTCAACTGCTCCTTAAATTGAATTAAGGAAAAGTTAGTTCGAGTTAATAACACCTCGTTTTAATTCGATCTAGCACTTAAGTCTACTGTATTAAGTTGACTTAAGCCAGTGGAGACGCAGATTAGCCTTAAATCGACTTAAAGGGCTTCAGGGCTCCCCCACTGCCCTCCCTGCCAGGGTGGCTGGCACAGGCAGAGCCTGGCGTACCCCCCCACAGGGCAGGACAGAGCCCTGCCCACCCTGCTCCTATGACCTGCCAGTGTCCCTGTCCTGCTCAGCCCCCATTTTACCCAGGTACAATGGGGCAAATGCTGAGCCCCCTGGCACTTGGCAAGGGGTGCTCCCCCCTGCCACTGTGGACCAGTCCCAGGTCCACCTAGCCCTTACAGGTAGACTTAGGCGTCCAGTGTGGATGCTCTAAGTCAATTTGGCAGGGTCCCCTTTAAGTCAACTTAATTTTTGAGCGTAGACATGCTAAGTTGACTTAACAAAGTCGGCTTAAAGTCAACTTTGTTAAGTCGACTTAAATTAACAAGTGCAGATATAGCCTTAGGGTGGCTGTCATGTTTGTATAATGAAGTTCGCAGTAATTCTTTCAGCACTGGGAAGATGTATTATCCATCCGACTAGCTGTTGCTCTGGCATACAAGCATATCCTAGCAATGAAGGCCAGAGGTGTCTGCATAAAGCTTTGAGGAAGGGGAACCTGGCAACGTGCTCAGCTTCTGTTTCTTGTTGCTGCGATTATCAGCTTTCCATCATCAATAACCATCTACGGTTAGAATTGTAACGTAGTTTACAAGGTATAAAAGAAGCTAAGGAAGGAAGACAGAACAAGGAAGCATCTAATCCATATATAAGGAACACGGTGTTCATATGAAAGAAATAGTAAGAGAAAACCTGGAAGGAAGGTTTCTGTGGGTTTGGGTTTTGTTTAACACTAAATATTCAGGTCTTGTCTATGCTGGAAGACTCGGTGGTGACTGGAGAACTAGTGAAATTCTGACATCACAAGAAATAAGATTCGAGCAAACGTGAGGGGAAGAGATATTTGGTTAGCTATTTAACAGGCTGGAGTTCGTTACTTGCCTAGTGACATCTATTTAAGGCCCACGTTTAATGAACACTTGGGTGTAAGGATGCCATTAGTAAAGATTCAGCACTACGCCAGATGTTGTCTATTATAGTTGAAGAGCAGATAATAAACATCTCTGAAAGCTTCCTCTTTTCCACTCAGGAAAGCCCGGTCTGACATTTCTAATGAAGAGGCTGAGGGTGAAATCATTTCAGACCTTCTTTATCTACCATGAAAAAAACAAAAAGGGCACAAACCCAACATTTTTTAAAAGTCTCTTATGAGTCACTAGATCTACATCAGGGGAAACAGGAAAGTATCCAGTATGTGTTACATCTGCAACTGCTGTGATCCCTAAGCTTGAGAGATGGAGGGGAGAGGTGTCTGTCTGTGGTTTGGATTGGTAGGCAGGGGAGAGGGCTGGCTGGCTTTTTTCCTTCGGAAAAGTGTATGTCAAACTTCTTCACTGCTGTTGTCATAAGGTTGGGAACCTGGAATTTTATCATTTTTACTGCAGGCTAGTGCATCTGGGGTGCAGCCAGTTATTGTTCCAGACAAGAAACAGACTCAGAGTGCAGACTTTCTTGCAATGAGGTGACCATGTCTCCCTTCCTATTTGAGGTTCTGACATAGCCATGAGTCCACACTGAGGTTTTCCCAAAATCTCCAATAACAAGAACTCTGTTGTAGACCCAACTCACACCAGCCAAGACAACCCAAAATATGGCATCCCAATGCTTCTCAAATATAAATAATGAGGACACCAAAAATACATGGTGGGTATTCATCAAATCCCTGCCTGGGCTGATCAAATGATTTCCCCATTCCCATTTAAACCGCCTTTAAATATGCCCCCCCACACTTTGCAGTCATAATCTTCCATACACAGAAAACTGACTAACTCCCTTTGCTGCTGCTCTTCATTCAGCAAGTTGGGGTGAATCCTGGGTGTGGTTCTGTAAAAGGCTGTGTCCTCTGGTTGTTCAAGCAGGTGGTTGGATTCAGGACTTTTGGAGACAGATTCTGTTTCTCCACTCTGGCCCTTATATGCTGTTCTGGGAACACAGAGCCTGTATAGGCATAACAAGAGCCAGAGACATAGTCCTCAGTCCCTAAGACTGTTTCCTCCTTCACACACCTCAGCATAGTGGGGCTTGGATTGGCACCATGACACATGCCTGCGCTGTAACCCATAGAAAGCCTGAGATGGACTACTGTAAATTACAGCAGCCAGTGACTGCTCTGTTTTCATTCTCAAAGTAGCTCAGAATCTCCTCCTTCCCCCTCAGCTGTATCAAGTGAGCCTGGTCACCATTCCTAGTTACCGTTGACTTCTGAGTGAGCTTGGGTAAATCATATGATATAACCCTCTGTGCCTCAGTTTGCAGATTTGTACAGGGGAGATAAATAACACCTCCTTCTCTAACCTGTCAACAGGTAATCTTGGATTGATTAATGACTGCAAAGAGCCTATATATCCTTGGTGGAAGATGCTATTGAAAAGCACAGTGTTATCATTTATTAACAAGCTGGGCACTATAAACTGCCCATGCACATAATAGAATCAGTTTTATTTTTCTGATGAAGAAAGGGAAGGAGGAATTATGAAGGAAAGTGATCTTGTAATTATAATGACTTTGAGAACCCAGGAAGAGACAGAGAGTGATTTTAAAAAAAGCAAACTACAAAGCACCAGTTAATTTAGTCATTGTTAATTATTAAAATAGCATTCTTATTTTGGGCACATAAAAACAGAGAATCTCATAATGTGGATTTTAGCAGTAAATGCCCCATCACAGCAGCAGAGAAATGAAATCAGATCTTATGAGCTGTGAGGCTGCTTCCATTTGCCTAAAAAGACATGTGATATTGTGATTTGAGGAGAAGTAGAGCAAAGTGCTCCAGTAGTTTTAACAGTTACAGGGGTACTCTGTGTGTATTCCCACCCTGCCCTTCTGAATTCTCCTCCAGGAGTACCCAGTTTGGTCTCAGATCGCCTTTCTCTGGGCAGGAACTCTTATCCCACTCTTGTCCGACTGGGGCTGGGGGTTAAGGCAGCCCCCTGCTTTATATTGTGAGATCCCCAGCAAGCCAGTCTGCATAATGGCTAGCACCTCTGCGTTGCTTTTTCTTTGAGGGCTATGAACACTGTGTTGCTTGCGGTCACAAGTCACCCCACAGCTCTTTCTAAGCAAGCACCTTTATTAACAGGGCAAAAGCATCACAAAGAAAACATACTAAAAACAATAAACAGATTTAAACCCCTGCTAACTAAACCCAAAATCACCAATGTTCCACAGAGGGAGTCTGATAGACAAACATCCCTTCCAACTCTTTGGCAAGGGTTGGGATTTCCCCATCAGACAAACAATCATGTCCACTTGCTGAATCAAAATGAAAGGCCACTGATCAGATCAAGTTCAGCATTTATACTTTGTTTCCTAATCTCTGGGAAACCCAGGTTGAACCTATATATGCAAATCACCCCAAGGGTGGACTTTCTCTGGAGTTGTTTCCAGTCTCAGGGGCAACCACTCCCTACTATTTCAGTTCTTGTAAGAGCTGTGGTAACCCTCCTCCCTAGAGTAGAACACAATCAGACATAAAAACCATTCATAAATATAAATGGTCCCCAAAGATACTGCATAGGATTGTAATATCTGTCACACTTGTCACTGGAGCCACGTCTACACTGGCAAAAATGGAACCCAGAGTTCACCATTGGTGCCAAACAGTGCACCTTCAATGGTAACCACAGTACAAGTTGGAGTATAGACATAGTTTAGGCTTTTTTTCTTTTTTAACCTTGACTAGCAATAAAAATGCTTTCAGCTCTATCTGCATTAAAACCTCTGTCTTTGCTGTTACTATTCACTCATTCACTGCTTGTGAGTTACAGCTTCCCTTTTTGCCAGTCTTAGCCAGGTCTAGGGAGTTGTGAGCTGTTCACAAGGACTGCAGAAACAGACTCCATGTGGAGATGAGAACTGGCACTTTCTGTGACTGAAGAGGACAACCAGAAAGGGAAAGCAGATAGGTTAGATGAAGGAGGAGTATGGCAGATCATACCCTCCGGACATTGACTGGATCAGAAAGCTGTGGAGCTCAACAACAGAAAGGCAAGGGTTAACCAGTAAGCCAAGGAAGCAGCTGCAGCCTGTTAGCTTCATAGAGCCTTAGGAAGAGGAAGGAAGTCAGGGGCAGGATCAATCTCAAAACTACTATGTGGAAGGACTTCCCTGTCTGTGAGTTTTGGCTTTTAGGCCATATTTTCACACCTGCCAAAACAAACTCTGATTAGAAAAAAAATGATCAAGGTTGCAAAGCAAACACTCAAAAATTAGAAAATGCCAGAACGAAGGTTGCCTCTGCAATCTTAATTTGTTTCTTTTGTGTGCATTCAGTATGGTGCAGTCTTTAATTACATGATCATATGCTTTTTTTTTTTCTACAGAAACCCTGCCTCTGTCGTGCAGAGGGTAGATGGTGCTCATTTAAAGTGTGGTTAGTCAATATTTTGTTTTGTCTTTGTTTTTCATTGTGTGGCTCTCAGCTTTATTTACTGCCTGTTATTCAAACCTTGCACTGAATACAGAATTATTAATGCCCTAGGGTGTTCATCACCATAGTATCTGAGTGCTTTGTAAACATTAATGTGTTTACTTTCACATACCCCATGTGAAGTCATAGGTTATCTCTGTTTTACAGATATGGTGTTGAGGCACAGCAAAATTAAGATAAAAAAATCCGCTGGTTTTGGGTGCCTAATCGAGTTGCTTAGGATCAGATATTTCAGAGTATCTTGTGTTCTGTAGCATTTTATATGTTCAACGCACAGCTTCCATTGACTTCAGTGACAGCTGTGAGCACCTGGCAATTCTGCAAATCTGGTCCTGGGATTTCAAGTCAGGCACCCAGAAAATGAAAAACACACAATTAGTGGCCACCTATGAAAGATTTGGCTTAGGTGGCTTGCCCAGCGTCTCACAGGAACTCTGTGGCAAGACAAGGATAGAATCCATTTTTTAACAGGCAGCTGACTGCCTTAGCTATGAAGCTATTCTTTCTTTTCCTGCAGTTCCTGGCTCTTTCACTCTACATCTTCCAACTTCTGCAATGAATGAAGAAGGGTTCTACACACCATAGCCTCGTCCACTATACACCTATATTAATTCCTAGAGCAGGGGCTCTAAAAATAAATCTGCTATACTCGTTTGAACTTGGATTTTTTAAAAAGCCTATAGCTTGCCTTGACCATATTTGGGCGATTTTCCATGGGGATGACACCAAGGTCTCCCCTGCCAAAGTTGAAGTC
The DNA here is from genome assembly GCA_007922175.1 of Pelusios castaneus. Lineage (NCBI taxonomy): Eukaryota > Metazoa > Chordata > Testudines > Pelomedusidae > Pelusios > Pelusios castaneus. The sequence continues at coordinate 12,284,596 of ML685792.1, read as the reverse complement.
TCTACTTCAAAGCATCGGGGGGAGGTAGAGCTTTCCAAAGAAAAGGTTGCCTGAGTATTTTTAGCATTACAAAACATATTTTCCCCTACTCTTGATCTTGGAAACAGCAGAACTGTTTTGGTTGAAATATTCCAGAGGAAGTCAGCCTGAGGCAGACACTAGGCATGGGAAATTTCAAACCTAACATTTAAAGTTTGGCAAAGCTATAAGCAGCTGAAAATGGTCTTAAAATGGGAAGTATTGAGCAAGCTTGCTAACTGGCAGTGCTAACAGCCCCATCTATAAAAATGCTATTTATTTCCCTTCTCGGACAAGAAAGGATTTGAAAGACAGAACCTCTTCTGGAAGGATTAGCAACTAGTAGTAAATACCACATCTGCCAGTCAGATTGTTACATTAGGTAGACCAGTGGCCTGGGAGCGTGGGGGTGCTCGGTGCTGGGGAGACCAGTGGGGCCAGCAGACTGGCCAGCCACAGGGTTGGTGCTCGATGCTGGGGGGCTGGGCCAGAGGTCGTGGTCCACGCCGGAGCTCCTGTCCTGTTCCTCTCTGCTCCCGGACTGGCTGATCTGCAATACTAGGTCCGGGGCGCTGCAGTGAAGGGGCCGGCTGGTGCACGGTGCAGCCTCTGACCGTGGAACTCCGAGGCCAGGAGTGTTGTTAGGCTGCCGCCCCTGGGGGACTGGCCAGACCCGCCTGAGTCAGAGGGACCCTGGTGTGGCAGCCCAGCGGCGCTCATGGCCCTGCAGCATTGCTGCCAGAGACTGCACCGTGCGCCAGCCGGCCCTGCCCTTGGAGTGCAGCTGTCAGACCAGCCAGTCTGGGAATGCTGCAGACCGTGGCCTCTGCCCCAGGGCCCTGGTCCCCGCAGCGCCAGCTGGGCCTGAGGGGTGCTGCGAGGGGCTCAGCTGGCGATGTGCTGGCTGAGCAGGGCTGGAACTTTGCAGGACAGCGGGGGCCCCAGGTCCCCCTTTAGCCCTGCGGTGATCTGGCCCTGAATATCTGAGTGAGGGTTTTATTTCAACTGTAAACTCCTAGGCAGGGACTGTTTCTTTTTCTTGGACCAGGCTGAGCTTTCCAAGTAATAAACTTACATTCTTGCTATCTCTGCTGTGTGTCACTTTCCAGGGTGCAAGCCAGACCAGGAAGCGGTTGTGTCACCGCCTGCCTCACAACTTAGGATACCTCGCCATGCTTTGCCGGTGTAGCTCTCAACTCAGGCTGCTCACAAACAGCTTAACGGGATGCAGATCACAACCTGTTATGTGTCTGCAGACAGCTGCAGCCCTGGTCCTGTCCGTGAAACTGCAAGCACACTCTGCCTTCCACCAGCCTCGGTTACTGCTTGTAGGGTGCCAGGTCACCATGGCGACTGAGATTTGTAGCCTGGCACCCAGCCCTTCTGCAGAAATGCAGCAGAGAAGCGCCCTCTGGCAATCAAAAATAAAACTGCCGGCCCCTAGTTCGGAGTCAATTTTGTCGAGCCCTGTTGTAGGGTGACCCCAGCACACTCCCAGTCCTGAATCTTCCCTTGAACACGTGTTCTGTACTGTCTAGCCTTTTCCTGGTCAGTTGAGATATAAAAGGTCTCTTGCCCTGTACAGGGTCAATATTCACAGTTTGATACTTTGACTGGAGTTACCAAACAATTCCACTGACACACAAGAGAAGATTAGTTTTGATTAAAAATTTAAAAAGTGTATTTAACTACAAGAAGATGAGTTTTAAGTGAGTACAAGTATAAGGAATTAAAGTCAGAAATGAGTACAAGAAAAGCTTAATAGCTAAAACTTACCGAGTTAGAAGGTAAAATCCTCCCCTCATGTTCCCAGCAACAGGGCTGACCAAATTCTCAGGTCAGGATCTCCCTGCAGAGTCAAAGGGCTGGTTCCTTTCTCTTTTTAAGTGAAAGGAGTAGAGAGAGAGAACCTGGGATGTTTTTGTCCCTCACTGTGTAGACCAGCCACCCTTTGAAATGCCATTTTTCTAAGGGTTGCCTCTAGATAAAGTTCATTCCAGCTGTGGAGATGTGGTCTCCCAAGGTGAAATATGTTCCATGTTGTTGATAGCTAAAGTGCAGATGACTCTGTTCCTGCCTCTGTTTGTTGCCAATGAATGGGCACTTGATAGACAATTGCCCATCTTAACACTGATGACACCTGGCCAGAGGCCTCCTCTTGTCCTTTGAGAAAGTGGTTCACTGCCTCCCAGACTTGTCTGGTAAGCACACTGTAGTGATAACTCTTACGTTCATAACTCTTAATATGTGTTTAGTCTATATATTGAACAAGCATATTTATGATCAGCGGGTTTTTTAAAAATAGCTCACAATGCATATTTTGTGCATAGATTGTTACAATAACGTGCAGGGTGTGTATACAAGAATACTTTTGGTCTCACTGTGATCCCAGAAAGCCTCATGTGAAATAAAGTCAGGACACTCCTCAAGTCAGCTAGTAGGAATAACAAACTGTGCACTTGGCACATCTCCCTACCTCCATGTTGACTCTCACTTTAACCTTCACTTAGATTATTTATATTACAGTAAAGAGAAATCCTCTCATTCTCTCCAAAACATGTCAGGAGTGTTAACTCTTTAATTACCCTTACTTGTTTGTGGACATGCTAATTCCCTCTTTACCCACAGCTTGTATACAGTTATGGCATCAGCAGATATTACGACATCCTACTTATTATACAACTGGCTTCCTATCCATCTGAAAAGCACTAGTGTTTTGAATAGAGAAGGGTGAACCATTTGGATAATTTAATAAATCCACAGTGGGTCCAAACCTTTGCTGAAATAGGTTTCTAACCATCAGAGGAGTAAAGTTCTTGAATAGCCTTCCAAGAAGAGCTATGGGGGCAAACAACCTAGCTGGCTTCAAAACAAGCTTGATTAATTTATGGAGGGAATGATATGAAGGGACAGCCTAGTTTGGCAATTGACCAATCTTTGACTACTGGTGATGGATCTGCCAATGGCCTGAGATGGGATATTAGATGGGGTGGGTTCTGAGTTACTACAGAGAATTCTTTCTTGGGTGTCTGGCTGGAGAGTCTTGCCCACATGCTTAGGGTTTAACTGACTGCCGTATTTGGGGCTGGGAAGGAATGTTGCCCCAGGGTAGACTGGCAAGGGCTCTGGGGGTTTTTTGCCTTTCTTTGTAGCATGGGGCACAGTTCACTTGCTGGTGGATTCTCTGTACCTTAAAGCGGTGATTTTCAAACTACAGTCAGGACCCAGTACTGGGTCGCAGATACTCAGGTACTAGGTCGCGGCAGAGGCATCGTTGTCGTCGGGCTGGCAAGGCGCCAGCCCCGGGTAGAAAATCCTGAGCCCCGAATCTATTTTCCCCAGCAGGCACATGTGCACCCAGGCGGAACGCTGCGTTCCACCCAGGGGCCCCAGCGAAGCCGCAGACTCCTGCTGCGGCCAGGCTGGGGAGATTCAAATCTCCCACCCTGAGCATGCTCAGACAGAGCATGCTCAGGGTGGGAGCGGCCTGGACCAGAAGCGGCTCTGCCGGCTGTCCCTGCATCTCCGAGCCTCCGGCCAGGTAAGGGGGCTGGGAAGGGGCTGGAGGGAGGCCTGGAGAGGGGTGGAGGGGACAAGGAGAGTTGGTGGGGGCTGGGTAGTGGTGGAGGGGACTATGCACGGCAGGAGTGGGGACTTCATGGGGGGCTGGGGAGGGATGGATGGAGTTAGAGGCCTGTGGAGGGGGCATGGGAAGAAGGAGACTGGGTAGGGGCTGGGTAGCAGTGGAGAGGACTATGGGCAGCTGGAGGGGGACTGGGTGGGGAGCTGGGGAGGGATGGATGGAGTTAGAGGCCTGGAGGGGGGTGGAGGGGATTATGGATGGCTGGAGGGGGACTAGGTGGGGGGCTGGAGAGGGATGGAGGAGGTTGGGGGATGAGTGGGGTTTAGGGACAGAGGGGCCGGGGGAGGTGTGGAGTGGGTTTGGGGGCTGAAGGGGGGTGGAGTGAAGATGGGGGAAGCTGGGGAGTTAGGAGGGCTGGAGTGGGGGTTTGGGGGCAGGGGTGGGCTGGGGGCCACAGCCCGGGATCTTTTTGCTATCCAGCAACGCCCCTGGGTCGTGGTGCCCCCTGCTGCTGCCACCGAAAGACTAGAATGCATTGCTCAAAGATGTACTTGTTGGGTTGTGAGTATAAACGATTTTTTTCAACTGGGTCCTGAGAAAAAAAGTTTGAAAACTGCTGTCTTAAAGTATTTAATTCATGATTTGATGGACTTAATAACTCAGTCATAGGTTAGAGGTTTATTACAAGAATGAGTGGGTGAGGTTCTGTGGCCTGCATTGTGTAGGAGGTCAGACTAGATGATCACATTGGTCCCTTCTAACTTTAGAGTCTATGAGTGTATAGTGATGTGTTCTTTCCCACCTCTCCTTTCAATTACTGCAGGAAACCAGAAGCATGAGAAACTTGTGCTCCTGTGATTTACAGCAGACTCAAGCAGTTCAGGTAGTATTGAAGACTCATCTGATCCTCTGAGAGTTCACTTACCCCACACCACAAGCCACAGCTTCTTCCAGTGGCCACTGTTTTCTGAAAGTTGTTCTCCCTCTGTTTCAAAACTATCACAGGCAGTTTGTGACAGTAACTATATCTTCAAAAAGACTGCTAACCTCCTCCACTCCCTGTGGTCGTTCTCCAACACAATCCCATTACTCATTATATAACTCAGCTGGTCACCATAGATACATGGATATAAATATTTAAATAAGGGATCTAGATGTTGTTTATTAGAAACAGAAAAAAATTAGGCAAAGCTACCTTTTTTCCCTTTTATCTTTTTTCCTTATTTTCCTCCAAAAAAGCAATGCTGAAGAAAAAATGGGGATTGAGCTGAATTTGTAGATGAGGAATGAAGGGGGTTTTCCAAGGTCAGCTCCTGATGAGGAGGAATCCGCTGCTCCCTACAGTTCATAGAAAAAAAATTCTGGAAACTTATTTCTGATGTCAGATTTGGGTCCATTTATTGTTTTGCACAGAGACTGTCCTGTTTGTCCAACATTCAAAATCCAGTGGGGAAACACTTCAGTCTCCCTGCTCACTCCATTGATGATATGTTAATTTCTGTACTTAACCAAATGAATAACAAATCAAAGCTTCAAAGAGAAACTGCAGATTTGGAATTCATATACAGATTTGACACAGTTGCCTTAGGGTTAAATAGAGATTTCGGTTGGTTTTCTTATCACAACAGGTGATTTTGCCTCCTTTTTACCTCCCCCCGCTCCCTGCACTCTAATATGTCGTTCAACACTGTTTGAGTCTAAACAACTGCTTTGATTTGCTGTAACAGTCTGACCTGAGCCTATGTCATACACTTCCCTGTATGTATTTTCCTTCCATTCTGTAGGTTCCCCATCTTCAAGCGTCTGATGAAGTAGGATTTTCTCCCATGAAAGCTCATGCGATAAATAAATTTGTTAGTCTTTAAAAGTGCCACAGGACTCCTTGTTTGTTTTGATAAAATCTGAATAATATATTGCAAATAAACATAATTATAGTGGAGCTTTCTCTTCAGTAAGGCATCCTCATTTTTGCTTTAGTGTCCAGTGTATGTCATGTACAGTTTCTCCTTGATATTAACCTCAAGCCTTTTCTCTGGGCCAGACCCTAAATATTAGTATTTTCTACCTAGGATCATTATTCCTACTTTGGGATTTAGATTTGTCTATTGCAGTGTGAATTTCTGATTAGTCCAATACACTCTCTTCTGATGTGATTCCAAGATAGCTTCTTTAAAGCTTTTCTGTTTTTGTAAGACTGAAGGTAAATTGGAAATTCAGGCTGTTTCATTCAAATTTCCCATTGAAAGGAAAATGTGATAATCAAACTAATTTATTAGGAATTTAATCAAAATGTCATCACAAATTTTATTCAGAAATGTTGCAACCAAAAATTGGGTGGGGGTGGTGTCAAGTGTTTTCTGTGCAAATTAATCATGGAAGGAAAGAGCTAGAGAGAGTGAGTTAACAATCTGCCATCTGAACAAACAATGAGTAAGCCTAATATATTGCATTGAATTAGAATCCTGTAATCTAGGTCGGCCCTGGAAAAGAATTTCCACCTGATCTCTCAGACCACCACATTATATAGTAGGGATGGCCAAACTTACTGATCCCCTGAGACCCTCCTCCCCGCTGGGGGGAATTCCAGCCGCACCACAGGCTAGAAGCTCCCAGCTCCCTAGCCCAATCTGGTATGTGGAAAATGAAGGGGAAGCATTGCGGGGAGGGGGGAACTCTGTAATCTGCACTTTAACTGTAAAAGAGCTGCATGGGGCTCACAAACCACAGTCTGGCCACCCCTGCTATATAAACAAGTTTTGAATGTTTGGAGTTTATAGCCTGATCTTTGAGGGACTTGACAATAGCTAACAGAGTCTTGTGGCACTTTTAAAGACTAACAGATTTATTAATCGCATGAGCTTTCCTGGGAGAAAATCCCACTTCGTCAGACGCTTTGAAGATAGGAAAGTTACAGAGTGGGAGGAAATTAAATGCAGGGGAGTGTATGACATAGCATCAGGTCAGGCTGTAACAGCAAATCAAAGTAGGTGTTAGGATTCAAAACACACAAATCACAGCTTCAAAGAGAGTCTGCAGAACTCGAACTTATATGCAAATTTGACTCAGTTGCCTTGGGGTTAAACAGGGACTATGGATTTTTCTCGCATTACATCAAGTGAATTGACCTCCCCCCTCCTCTATGTGCTGTTCCCCAGTGTTTTGAATCCTAACACCTACTTTGATTTGCTGTTACAGCCTGACCTGATGCTATGTCATACACTCCCCTGCATTTAATTTCCTCCCACTCTGTAACTTTCCTATTTTCAAAGCGTCTGACGAAGTGGGATTTTCTCCCACGAAAGCTCATGCGATTAATAAATCTGTTAGTCTTTAAAAGTGCCACAAGACTCTGTTGTCTTTCTACAATAGACTAACACGGCTACCCCTTTGGAATTTGACAATAGCTGTTCGCATCCAATTTCATCCCCCCTTAGCCCACTCCTCAGGTATATACATGTGTATATTTATATGTGAGAGGAAGGGAGGAGGACCTGCCCTTCTTGTCCATCTGTATGCTTGCATAATATCCAACAATTTTCACCATTTTTGGTGTTGGCTATCAGGCAAAGTTCTGTTACCATTCAACTCCTTCTGGGAAAAAAAAATATCAAGATTTTAAGAGTGACTAGTGATTTTGGGCACCCAGTTTGAGACATCTAAAAGGTGCCTGATTTTCAAAAAGTGCTGAGCACCCACCATCTGAAAATCAGACCTCTAAAGACATCTAAAATTACATCCAGAATCATTAGTCTTTTCGAGCAATCTTGTTTGATTTGCTGAAGTAATCTGACCTGATACAGTGAAATGTAGTCACAGGATTTATCTTTCACTCCCATACTGTTTAAGTTCTTTTTCAATGTAAGTTTTCTCCACTCTGGCATCTGATGAAGTAGGACTTCTCCCATGAAAGCTCATGCAAAAAATAAATTTGTTAGTCTTTAAAGTGCCACAAGACTCCTTTTTTTGTTTTGCTGAACTAGATTAACACGGCTGTTAACCTAAGTGGTTTCTGTGGGGTTGCCAACACTGTAATTCAAAAATATGAGAGAAACCCACCAATCTCTGCCAGCAACTCCTTTGGCCTCCCTCTAACTGCAGCCAGAGGGAATGAGTTCAGCGAGGCAGCTCTCCCTTCCCTCTGCTGCAGCAGGGAAACACTTCTTCATCTGGATCCCAAAGGTTAGGCAGTGGCTCCTGTATGCAAGCAGGTGGATGGAAAATCTGTACTCCTCTCCTTTTGGCTCGAGCAGGGACCCAGCACCTAGGGACCCAGGCAAAGTGCTTTGTTTTCTACTGGGGGAGAGGAGGCAGCTGCAGTAGGAAAATGGTGCACTCCACCTGGGAACCGAGGCTGCGGCTTCCTTATGCAGCCACGGGGATGGAAGATCAGTGTTCTACTCCAGCAGGGACCCCAGTGCCTAGGGAGCCAGGTGGAGCACTTTGCCATGCTCCCTGCTACAGCCAAGAGGAGGGGAGCACTGATCTCCCATCATCGCCTTGCAGCAATGCGCCAGCCATGGCAATGTGCTCTGCCTGTGTACTTAGGCAACATCTCCCTTCTGTAGCCAGCAGGAGAGGAACTGTGGGCCACTCTAAAAGACCCCATAGATTGCCTTGCCTTAGAGTAAGGAGATTTGTTCCCCACCAAGTCCTGCTGAGAGGACCTAAAGCTTGGCAAAAATTGTAAATAAGTGGGAGCGCAGGGGACTGTAGAAGGAAAAAGAGAAATAAAGTGTCCCTAAGAGCACATCTTGTGGAGTTTGTGCACTTTCTATAGGGCTGAGGCTGGTGGCAGAGCTGGACGCCTGTTACAAAGCTTTTGTATACTGACAGAAAGTGCCTGAAGTGCAATAGTGTATCTTATAGTCTGCATGTTGAGGAAGGAAGTGGTAAATTTTATCTGAGCATACTAGCGTGTGTACATCTCAAAGAGATTTCTGAAATTCTTGCTACTTCCTCCTGTTGCAATGACTTACTATAGTGATGGTTAACATCAGACTTTTTAGGGAAGCTAAGCCAGGCTTAACTCTTGAATCAAACTGTTCAGAGATGACAGTGCGTTATCCTTCTACAGAAGGAAATCTTCTAGCCATTCACGATACACATCATGGATAACAGTGTGTGACACGAATCACCACAGTAAAGTTGTATACATTCATTTTATGTATGAATTCCAAAGTATTTTGCAGTGAGCTTTCAAAGCTGTGAAAGAGACTTTAAACACATTCTGATGCTGTTGGATGCTTGGCATAGGTGGGAGCAGCTGTGTACTGGACAGCAAGTACCCTGACATGACTCATTAATATGGCACGTCAAACTAAATATAGTTTTGGGAAACTGATTGTATAATATATACTAGGCTTTATTCTGTGCAACATAGCCAAGATTTTCAAATGTAACTAGTAGACTTGGTTAAAAAAAAAAAAAGTAAATATTTTTCAGAAAAAAATTGAAATAAGTCTCCTTCAAGTTTAAAAAAAGACTGACTGTGCATTTATGGGTTTGGTGTTTTTTTGTTTGTTTTTTTGAAAACACGATTGATGTTTTTAGGAAAATTGGTTTTTTGCAGTTTTCTGCTTCCATTTTTTCCTCATCTCCTATTCTTTTTCTTCTGTTTTATTTATTTAAAATAGAAACTCAGAGGGGAAGGAAAAGAAGAACCTTAAAAAAAACTTCAGGTTTTTTTTACTTGGTGGTTTTATGTTTCAAAAAATTTGAATATTTTTGTTTTGTTTTTACAAACATTATTTTTCAATTTAATATATAATTTCCCCCCAAAACTTCAGCCAAGTCAATTTACTGATGCTTTTTTCCAGCCCTGTTTTTTGGCCTCCAACTTCATATACCACAGGGGCCTCTGATTTACAGAAAGCGTAGAGCATGGCTGTAATATTTGGGTCTACACAAAGTGCAATCTGAACTGTGGGAAAGTGGATAAATATTTATGAAATCTTTCAGTCGTATAGAACAATAAATGTTGGTGGGGAAAAGTGCAAAAGAGAGAGACTGAAATAAGGCCTACTGCTACAATCAAAGATTGTGTTAAATCCTGCCTGGTAAGCAAGAGAAGTGTGGGATCAGAAATCAGTGATTCAAAATTTGTGTGTTAGAAATTAGACCTAATTAGTAGACAAAATAATAAGAGGATGGGCTGTTTCCCTCACTAGTGCTCTTTTGGGGTCCCTAATGAGGCTTTGGAGGGAAACTGATGGACAAAGATGAGTGCAACAGATGCGGATAGAAAAAAGAGGAAGGAGTGAGTTTCATCCACCTCTTACCCCGAGATCTCATGGGATCCTGGGATCTATTGTAATTCTGTCAGGCATTCATTCTCCTGAGCCTGGGAGATGTCCTGACCAAACTGGGTCAAGGGAGGGACCCAGATGGCGTCACTACTTCTACGGGCTCCAGCTGAATCCCAATTACATCCTGAAATGTGAGATTTTGTTTCTTGTCCAGACCTCCTGTTTTCTTTATTTCTTCTCCTTCCTAACCCTCTCCTTTTTTTTCCCTGTCTAATAAGAGCCTGGCTTAGTCAGCCAAGACAGTATATTTTGCAATAGTGCTGTAAGCGTGTGACAAGAAAAGCAACTAAAAGCGATGGCCTAAACAGCACAATGTTAGTACAAAGTTGCCAGATCTTGGAGAGGCTAAGACAACCATGTGCCAGGCCTGGGTTTTTCCAGCAGTGAGGCAGCAAGCGAAAGTCAACACCAGTGACAGAAGCTGCATTTTTCTCTTTGCTATTCTTTTCTTTCCCATTTTGTCTGTTTGTTTTGCTTTGTCCTTTAGGAAACAGGATTAGCCTTTAACAACTACAACAATGATAGCTCCAGCCCATTTCAGTTAATATCTCTTTTCCTAAAAAAAAGGACAGTTATCACCCAAGAGACACTCTGACAAGGGACTGATGGAGGAAGCAGGAGAACCCCTCTCCTGATAAATGGAACAAGGGATGTTGTTAAAATGAAAGCCTTACTTATTACTTTACATTTCAAATATGTTAACTCTTTTTCCTTTTCTTCTTTCTTAAATGATTTGTAATGATGTGTTTGCCATGGTATTAAACAAGCTGAGGTCTCTGTATGTCAACCCCTAAACCTTGCTTAACACTGTTTAATACTGGAGAGTGACAGAGTCGCATCAGCACTTTTGTCTTTTTTTGGCCCACTTATTCCACTGATGATAATACAATAACATCTCTCTCTGAAAGGTCAAGCCCTTTTAAAATATCTCAGTCTGTACATCCACAATCATTAATAACTTCTGAAAATCCTGGACTGGCTTTCTGTGTTTGGTTTACTTCTTAAAGCAGTTCCATAACAGCTTTCTTCTTCTCCTCAAGACAATAAGCTTTGCTCAGAAAAAGTGGCAGTGATTCCCATTTGGTGTTGCCATTTTCCCAGTGGGTAAAAGCTGAGCCATGCCCTCCTGTTTCATACACCTTTCCACAGTGAAGAACTATTTCACGGTCTGTGGGCAGATCTTCCTTGGCATATCCTGCTTGCTGGTCTATCATATGCTACAGCTTAATGAACCCTCCTGGACATCTAATCTCACCTGGAGTTTATATATGTGATGGACATATCTTTCCTCTACTATCTTTCTTTCATCTTGTTTCAATAAAGAGTACTTTGCATTTAGTACTATTTCCACTGAGATCTCCCAGCTACATGATTTATATAAGCTTTCACTCTTATAGGACAAGCTATGCTTTAGTTTAGACCTCTTTTAGTCCCGTTTGAGTGTACCTCCTTGGGGCAGGTTTTGCTATCTTCATCCTGTTGGGGTGGAATGAGTTGGTCCAACCACTTTTAGATGGGCTGTTTGGGCTGCAGCCCCTGTTTCCCAACCACACTGACACAACAGTTACTGGTAAGCCCTTTTCCTCTGTGAACCTATGACATATACTAATTATAATTAAAGTGACTCAGCAACACCTTTTTCAAAACAAAACATTATTTATTCATCATAAGGTGCAGAGCAAAGGGTAAAAATGTTAAAGGCTCATACACATTTCCACATTCCTGAATCTTAATCTTTCCCTGAAAGTTTTAAGTTCCATTTAGCCCAGTCACTTCTGATACAAGAGATTTTTTAGCTGCTCTGCTCTGTGTGAGGAATAGAGCACTGAACGTATTTGCCCTCCGACCACTAGCTGGAACAGTGGAAATGGTTTCCAGCTCCAGGTGGTTTTGTACCGACCCTTGTCCCACTACTTCAAGTAGTACTAGCTGAAGCATGGAAAAAATTGAAAATTAACTCATTTAAACTAATAAAATTGAAGTGATGACAATGAATCAATGTTAGGATACACATAGATGTGTAATTATTTTTTAATAAAAATGGTTTAATAAAACAAGTTTTAAGTGGTTATGGCTAGGGATCACAAAATGGCAGTCACAATGAAATGCAGTGAGAAAAAACATAATGGGGGCTTTAAAATAATTTGGCTTTTAACAAGGAAGCAGGTGGGGTGAAATATAGATCACTCCAAAACCTGTAGTGAGGGGTCAATCAGGTATAAGTGCAGGTTCTCATCTAGGTCTGGCTTGATTGACAGATGATTTTCATGACTGTGATTGGTCTATAAAAATGAATTAATCTCAAAGATCTTAAAGTTGATTGGTGGATAGACATGTTAATGACAAGGACTGAACAAGTAATCAATCAGAATATACCAAAATCTGTATATAAGGCAGAGACCTGATCTGACCTGATAGGTGTTAGTCTACTTCACTGTGCCTTAGAGATAGGAGTTTATTAAAGAACAAGTTAGGGGTCAAGAATGATACAGAAGAGTCAATAAAAGCTGAAAAACAAGCTGAAATCACTGAAGTTGCTATCATTGTAACTGTTAATAACAGAAAGCAAGGAAGATTGTAGCCTAAGGAAGCATGATTATTTCTCTATAACAATAAATTGAATGTGTATGTGTGGAATAATAAAACTGGATGTTTGTATTTTGTTAATATATAAATAAGAGCTTGCTTGCTGTTAGCATCCCACATGAGATTCTACATAAAGTGATCAATGTAACCACTTATGGCTGTTATTCTAATTGTATGGTATTGGTTACTCTGTGTGTATTTGTGCTAGAGGAGGATTTGTGACCTTAATAGAGGACTTTAGAGTCTATTGTATTAAAGACTAGTATACAACTAAATAAAGATTATCTTGTTTCTCAATGTCAGTCCTTCAAGTAGAAGGCTGTATGGGTGTCCTCCCCAGGATAACAGAATTAATGTTTTGAAGTTTCCCAAAAGTTATAGGGACACCTGGTAATTCTTCTAGGAGGGCTACCTCCTGTTATCTGCTAAAGACAAACAGATTAACTATTAAGGTGTTTAATACAAATTGGGGGTAAAACCTCCATCCATCTCAGGGCTGGCAGAGGCAGCCTGCTTACTGCAGTTTCTGTCATCTGGTATCAGGGATTCACCTCCAAGCTGCTGCTGCTAACCTAATCAACCTTACTTTCTTTTCTAGTCCTAGGACTCTTCAATGGTTTAAACCCTAGACTCAGGCCTGGCCAACTAATCTGTGCTAGCATTAATGGAGACAGGGAGGTAGGCAGGCAGGTGTGTCTTCTCCAACAATTAGCTCCCTGAAGAGGCCTCCTCTATCGGCAGTGTTTAGTTTCCTTTTTACTTCCTTCACCAGCTTCTCGCAGGTAACTCTCCTCTCCTGCTCGAGTTGGTTGAAACTCAGCAGTTACAAGATTCAGAAAACTGCACTGTTTGGAACAAGTTTATGTTGATTCAGACAAACTTTCAATGGAGACATTTTCTGGGGGATGGAAATTCCAAAAGCTTTCCACCTGCCCCAGTAATATGGGTGAGCCACTCATGGCACCAGTGCCAGATCTATTAACCCATTCATCCTCTAAGAGCAGAGGCACAAGACAGAAGCTGCACTCACTTAAATCCTACTCCATTGCTGGTGGTCCACAGCATTCCCAGTGTCTCCTCAAGCTGTGTTCAATCACTCATGTATGTCACCCTATTGAGCAGACAAGAGATTTTTAAGACTAGGGATGGTATATAGTAATGTTATCTCAGGGCATGACTACAATCCACTTGAATCCAGAGCCTCAAAAACTATTTAGGTGCCTGCTTCCCATTAAAGTAAATAAATTAGATCCTCTGATCTGGGCCTCAGCTGTCAGGGAGGTCTGCAGAGTCAGATGTATTAAAGTCTGATGCAAATTAGTGTTTTTCTTACCACCTGAAGTGCAGTCTTTGCCCAGGCTAGCTTAATTCATTTATATCCTAGAAGGATGTAACAACTGGTACTGCTCCCTCTTTCACACTCATACAGACATCTGTTTCTCCATGGGGAAGTAAGGAGGGTTGTGTATCTCCATCTCATCCAGGTTGGTCATTGAGTGGCCAGGCACACTGGTGGAAATGAGAGGCAGGTCTGGCCTGCAAAATAGGAAGCTTATGGAGGTTTCAAGCTCTCATGGGGATGGTGTAGGAAACTACAGCTTGACTATCCTCTTCTCCCACAATGACTCTATAGCAAAGGCAAGCATTGCTATGCAGAGCCTCCTACAGGTTTAGCTGGAGATCGGGTTGATTGGTTCACTGTGAATACATCTAGAATGTCCATATTTTTCTGTTGGAATTGTACCACTTGTTGGTAACACATTCATCTTTCCTGTATACTTAGCCTTAGTATCCAGTTTGTTGCCAAAGCATCCAAGGGCTCTATCCACTTACAAACAGATGAAATTAATTCACCATGAATGGAATCATATTGTATGGTTAAATCAGTTGGTTGTGCAATGCATCCAGAATTCCTGTAAGCTTCCTCTGGGGAAGAGCAATTCCAGAGCCCAGGAATGTACTGGAGAAACCCAGCAGTAATCTTTCTGAATACTAGCTTCCCAATCACAAACAAGGAATCCTGTGGCACTTTTAAAGACTAACAAATTTGACTCCTGTTTTGTTTTCCTGAAATAGACTAACATGGCTACCCCCCCTGGAACTTGTTCCCAATCATAGGTGGTGTCCATTTCATTATGGGTGAATAAAAATATGATGTCAAAAATTGTGTTCATGAGACAATATTTAATTCCCACACATGTAGTATCAGAAGACCAAAGGAAGGATGTTAAAGCACTGGATTTGAGATTAGGGGTGTGTGGGTTTGTTTCCTGGCTTTGCCATAGTCTGTGTGAGAAGAGGACAGTCAGCTGATCTTTCTGTACCTCAGTTCCCCATCTGTAAAACAAGGATATTTCCTTCCTCCTTCTTGTCTAATTAAACTGTTAAGCCCTTTGGAGCAGACTCTCTGATCTATGAATCAGTGGGAGATAGGTGTCTAAATATCTTTGACTATCTGTCTCTCTCTTACTATGTGTATGTAAAGTGCCTAGAATAATGGGACCTGGAGCTTGGTGGGTGCCTGTAGGTGCTTCCTGAGTAAATAACTATTCTCTCACTTCTACTTTAAGAATTGCAACCCTCCCTATATAGCCTCAATGGAATTAATGAACTTGCTCACAGGAGTAAGAGAGTGGTAAAATCAGATCTGGAGCCAGAAATAAATTTTACTAGAGATGAGCAAGGGGGCAGAACTTGGCTTCAGGCAATTTTAAGAAGTTTTAAAAGATTTGTCTTTCTTTCTTTAGTGTCACGAGCTGAAAAGTCAGTTTATAAAAGCTTTATAAAAGCTTCTGCATGCTTAAAACCCAAAATTGGGTGCAACTCTCAAACTTCCAGAAGAATTCCCAGGTATAAAGCATCTTCACCACTGAAATCAATGGAGGTCCTTTAAAATAGCACTATCTTTTTCAGTAGTCACTTGTCACTCTGGGCCTTGAGCCTTTTAAGTAAGAGCTGATCAACCTGATCCGTTAATATCTACGAACTCGCTTGAGAACTGTTCAGTGCTGTAGGCGTCCAGTATTATTTCTGTCTATTTATGTGAAATTGATCAGAAATGGCTTAGATTAAGGCCTTGGGAAGTTTGGGTTTGCCACCCATAGGAGGCAGTAGCCTCCTCTATATCTGGGTCTGAGTGGGTGGATCCTTGCTTGGCTACAGTCTGTGGGTGTCTCTAATTGAATGAGGGAGGAGATATAGACAAGAAGCCGCCGAGCGAACACCCTATCCAGTTATCTGAAGCCCCAAAGGAAACCAGAGCGGTACCATTATCTGCAATAGCTACAGCGCCTTCGCTGGCTCTGATTCAGTAAGCCACACCTCACCGCTAGTTGTGCCCCCACAAATCTGCAGCGATGGGAGTGGAAGGCTGTGCCAAATGCATCAAATACCTGCTTTTCGTCTTTAATTTTGTCTTCTGGGTGAGTGAGCTTTCCCCTTTCTTCTCCCCTCCCGCGCAGCTGTGTGTGACTTCACGTAGGGAGGTGGTGTCCCCTTCCTCTTAGCTGGAGGGAGATTCCTTCCAAAACAATGCAGCAGGTTGGGAATGGAGCGGAGCCTCTGCTTTCCTCGTCGTGGGAGACGAGCGACCCGGGCGGAGGGTTGGCACAGAAAAATGGTTGTTGCCTTGGAAGAGCACAAGCTGTTCTGATCCTGCCGGCAACCGAGTCTTAGTACTTTGTTTAGGGTTTTCATAAAAGTCCCCCTGCATCCTGCCTGGCTTGCAAGGGGTTTTAAATGGTGAAGGATTTAGCTGGTACAAGGTGCCGCTGCTTCTCTGTAGTAAACAAACCACCTCGGGGGACAGCAAGCCTCTGAGGAAGGGGGATTTTCTCCCCATGGAAGCTCATGAGATAAATAGATCTGTTAGTCTTTAAAAGTGCCATAGGATTCTGCCTGTTTCTCTGTAATAGACTCCCAGGGCTACCGCTTTGGATGAGGAATTGCTGTTTGTCTGCTGGGTTGGGAGGGAGGGGATGCCTGTGGGCTGCTGCCCCTGGTCCGCAGTTATATAATAGCTGAGCCCTAGATCGGGTGGGTCAGCTGGGAAGGGGCAAGTCTCTGCTGTATCTTCTGGTGTTTCTAAAAGAAATCCGAGCTAGAGACTGACTGAAACAGTCAAATCTTGCGGTTCCAGCCTGAAACTTGTCTCTGACGCATCCCCCCCCTGCCCACGTTTCATAAGGGGGGGGGAATAATTCTTCTCTGCATCTTTTATCTTTTGAAATGAGTTTTGATGCCTCTTTTTTAATATGTGCAGCCAAGTTGGCTGTGAAAAACAAGACTAGTACAAAATGAGGGAATAGGGAAAAAATTCGTTGATGTATTAGTTTATCTAGTACCTCTGTTTTCTCCTCATTTCTGAAGGGGAGGTCGTGTGGTGGGGGGTGTTGGGCTTCCCAGCCTGGAGCTATGGCTTGGGAACTATTTTGCTGCAAGGCTAAGAATCAGAGTTGGAGTGGAGTCCTTTGAAAAGGGGGAGGGTGGATTAAAACGTACTTGGCTAGTAAATAAACTAGGCTAGACACAAAAGGACGCTTAAAAGATGGGCGATGAGCCTTGTTTTTCACATCCCTCCCATCGTCTGAGCCGCCCTCCTTCCCTGCTTGGGGAATTTTGCAGAGACCACACCTCAAATCCCGGGGAAACCTTGGACTGAGTTTCTGCCCTGTGACTTTTAGAATAGGTTTGTTTTTTACTTGTTTTCAGTTACATTTGGGCAGTTCCGTCTGTATAACTTGAGCACTGTTGCTTCCATGTTATTTAAGAAGCAGATCTTTCTCTGTAGCAAGAGGGTCTTCTAGCTGTTGCCTGCAATGAATAGTCAATCAGATCTACAGCTGTGTTAATTTTACCATAAGGTTGTATAGGCTAGCTTCCCTCTGCCCTCTATAATAGAGATCAATGTGTTTGTCCCAGTTACGAGTTTTCCTAGATGGTTGGAGGTTTGTGGGTGATGGGAAGTGCCATTGGTCCTGTTTGGTTGTTTATTTCTCCCACCTTTTCCTCCCTGCAATGGAGCTGTCATGGTGGGCCATTTTAGATGCAGACAGTGATGATACGGTGCTGGGTTGACCACAGCGGTCTCAGATAATGTGGTTCTTGCAGTTTTTTACAGAGCAGAGTAGTAGTTGAACATCACCTGCCTGCCCTGCTTTTGTTAGAGGTAACCTTTTGCTGGTGGTTGAGAATGCCCGAAGGCCAGAGGCGGCTTTTGGGGCAGGTGAAGCAGGCGGCCGCTTAGGGCCCCAAGCAGTGAGGGGCCCCTTCACCTACCCCAAAAGCTGCATCTGCCTCCTGTCCTGCGCTGCGGAACACATGGCAGGCAGTGGGGGCCAGCAGTGGGGGGAGGAGGGACAGGGGAGGGGTATCCCTGTGGGAGGACAGGGCCCAGGGCCAATCAGCATGGGGTCAGACAGGGCAGGCTGTAACTGTAGAGGGAGCCGGCCATGGGGAGCTGGTGTTGTGGCGGGATTGGGGCCCCCGGTGGGGTGGCGGAACCATGGGGGGGGCTTTTTGAGGTTTTCAGGGCCCCTGGCGTGGCACGAAGGCCACAGGAGGAGGTTTCAGGGCTCCCAGTGGGATGCCAGGGCCACAGTGGTGGCTGGGGCTGGCACCAGGGAGCCCAATGGGCTTTTGCCTAGGGCCCCAGATAGGCTAAGGCCGCCTCTGCCGAAGGCTACGTCAGTTTTCACCCTATGTTTAAATTGAGTTGACAGCATACATTGCACTGATCAGACACGGAGTAGCATCACCTCAAAGATGCAGTTTTAGAGGGGGGGGGGGGGAAGCAGGGAGGCTGCCCCACACGCTGCCTTGAGCACCTTTCCTTTTTCTTGGCATTCTAGGGCCTTGTCTACAATGGCACGTATGCTCAGGGGTGTGAAAAGGCCAAATACTGGAGTGACATAAGATTTGTTGGCATAAGGACTAGTGGGACAGGGCTCTCCCACCAACAGAGCTACTGCCCCTCATTGGGTGGTTTTATTATGTTGGCATAACGCAGCTACATAAATGCTCTTAGAACTGTACTGATGCTGCTGTGCCACTATAAGTTTTAAGTGTAAACCAGCCCTAAGTCATGGACCCTGGTTCTGCTGACAGCTTGAAGGGTGAAGTCTTGTAAAAAGTCTATTTTGGAACATGCATATCTTCTTGGACCTGAATGCATAGACTAAAGAAAATCTGTTTACATGATTGAACCCCCATGCTACCTAGGCTAGTGAAAAATTGTTAATTGTGTGCTGTTTACTGATTGGTTGGTGATATAAACAGGCAATTCCTCCTTGCCTAATAGCTGGTTCTGTTTCCTGGGGATTTCCTATTTATTTGCTTTCTAATCCTCCTCATCTCACTGGGCAGGCAGCACTTCTAACTTTTAACCGGCCTTGCCTACAATAGGAGTATTTAGCTGGTTTAGCTACACTGTCAAGCAGTCTTAGCATGCATCCGCAGCTGTGCCAGCAGACCTGTACTTTATCAGTATAACTTATTCCCCACCTCCCTGATCCAAACAAACTATAGCAGTAAAAGCACAGTTTTGCTGATACAACTGCATCTGTAGTAGGGGTTCCTAGTGGCATAGCTACACCTGTCAGGGATCATGCCTCAGGGATCATGCCTCATGACAGGCAACTGGGCTAGCAGAAGTCTATAGTGTGGATGTGGTCTCATTTTACAGTACTGTGAGCTTCTGTAACACCTTTCCTCAGACTATCTGGAGCAGATACAACCATGCCTAGATGGAAACCTTGCTGCACATCTAGCCATTAGGCATTAGTGCCATTTTACAGACAGGCAAAGTGACACCCAAGGACAATCCAGGGTTTCAGCTGTCAAGCAAGGAGTGAAACCCTAGACCTCTGGTGGTTCAAGCTGTTGGACCACATGCCTGCTCTGTTATTCTCCCCGTCATATTCAGTACGCCTGGTGTTCCTGAATCCAGTTTAGAGTAAGCTTGAACTGAAACCACACTTGCTCCAGTGCAATAACGCCTCCCTATGAAAACATGATCAGAACGGAGGATGGTGTGCCAGCTTCACCTGTGGTGTACAATGATGTTTAAAGAATTAGCTCTGCAGGATAGTTCTCATGTTCTCTACCACCACCACCTCCTCCCTCAAAATAACAAGCAGATGGTAGAAAACTGTAGTATGTCCATCTAAGTACCTTATTTTAGGGTTACTGAACTTTCCTCCTTTGTTCCTTCCCAGTTATATAGTTCATCCAGGGGCTCTTTCCTTTTTGTCCTGGGGGGTGGGGTGGGGTGTGAGAGTGTGGTGGGGGGGCGGGGAGTGATTCCTTGTAGCAGCACTGGGATTTAGCAGGAAGTGTGTATGGGAACTGCACATACCGGCATTTGCAGAGCAAGTTTGCCTGTTCCTGTCCACCTCTGTCGCTCTTGTAGGAAGTGACTGTTATCCTAGCTGATGGAAAAAATAACATTGCTCTGAGGCTAGTGCATTGTCTCTTCTCTCTCCTTGCTTGGAAGCATTTTCATATTTATGATGGTAACCCAAGAAAAACGTCCTTAATGAAGAGATCTTTTCTAGCTTCTCTCAGGAGAGGAACAGAATTCCCCTTGTGCTTTGCTTTCTCTCTTCCCCCACAGAGATGCATTGTTACTTGATGCTAGGAGAAGGAGGCTGTCATGGACTGGCAGAGCTAGAGTTCTGCTCCAAGCTCATTAGGGGGACCATTTAATGGAAGCATTTTGTACCTACTATTGATAGTCGTGGCCTGTGTTTTCAGACATCACTACTTATTTTAGGTGCCAGCTCTCGAGCTGGCAAGTCCCTTCTCAAAACATAGGCAGCGAGTAAAGGGAGGAAGACTGCTTAAGAGAAGGAATAGGAATCCATCCTATTTGTTCCATAAATAATGGAATGTTCAAACCATCAAATGTGGTCATAAAGGGCAGTGATGTCTGCCTGTCTGTCTGAAATATGGGATGGCTAGTCTCCGTGCTGGAATCCCAGCCGTGAAGAGAACACTTTTTTGTGTGTGTAAAGAGGCTGAGCGAGCTTACCTGCACAAGTGCAGCAACATGCAATGGCAACTCATTCTGCTGACTGTTGATTCTTCTTCCTTGTTGGAACGATGGCAGCAACACCATGTGGGCCTCCAAGGTGGCAGAAGCCCAATCATATGAGCTGTTTCTAACTCTGTGTAGATGATTCTTCTTTGGCACTGCTATCAATTCATCCATTTCTGCCACCCCTGTTCCAGCTCAGGCTCAAGGTTTGAGTACCACTCCTGCCCATCATTCTGAAGCTTTTGGCTAGCATCTTTCTAGCCTGCTGTGGGTAGGATCTGCGTGTCAGCCATGTCTGTATCCTCTAGTGACGCATGTTATCAAGATTGAATCTGTTAGAAACAGTTTTGTCCCAAATGACACTGGCTTAGAGTCTCAGAAGCTGGAAGGCCTCTTACGGTATTTCCACACAGCCAAAAAAACCCTCCCATAGGAGCAAGTCTGAGTCCCTGTCAATTGATATAGGCTTATGGGGCTAAAAATAGCCATATAGATAGATGTTCCAGCTTGTGCTGAAGCCTGGGCTTTGAGACCTGGTGAGGAGAGAGGGTGTTAGAATCTGGGCTCCAGCTGGAGCCAAAACATCTACATGGCTACTTAGAATCCCATTGCCTAAGTCATTGACCCCGGGCCCTGAAACTCACTACCAGTTGTGTGTGATTTTTTTTCTTTCTTTCTTTCTTTTTTGCTTCTTCCTCTTCCCCCCCCTCCACCTCACATACTCATATCCTTAGAGGTGAGTGGCAAATGGCATCTTCTGGCTTTCATAGCTGTTTTGTTAGAACAGTCAAGTTTGATGTTATGGGATTAGTGGTAAATCTTTAGTGACCAGTTGAAATGTGAGTCTGGGATTGAGAGTTAGCCAAGGCATCTTTACATTTTGTATTTGATGTTTCACAGTTGTCTGTCACTGTCTCCTTGAGGGTTTCTGTTCTCATTGACCATAGGGCTAGATTGTCAGACTTTTGACTGTCTGTCCCCAGTTAGAGGTACTGAAGTGCTCAGCACCCAGCATGCTGTGTGCTCTTGAAAATCCAGCTCCAGCCTTGTGTGTTGAGCCTTTGAAAATCTAGCCTGGCATGTATTGTAGTTTTTAGACTCTGTTAGGCTGTGGGAGACACCAGGCTTGCTTCTCACTGAGGGCTGATACTAGACTAGCTT
The DNA here is from genome assembly GCA_007922175.1 of Pelusios castaneus. NCBI lineage: Eukaryota > Metazoa > Chordata > Testudines > Pelomedusidae > Pelusios > Pelusios castaneus. The sequence continues at coordinate 12,262,908 of ML685792.1, read as the reverse complement.
TTTAGTATGCAGAACTGCTGTGTTCTTGCCCTTCCTCAGCACCCCAGACTCGCTTGTTTATTTGCCCTGAATGGAGTATTGGCACACAAGTGTGAGGGAGAACAAAGTTTGGCAGAAATCTGCACTTTCATTGCGTGTTAAAGAGACGCTTGTTCTGAGGCTTGTGAAGAAGAAAGGAAACAGTTTAAGCTCCACCTGCGTTCACCAAATAAAGGGGAAAGCTCTCTGGTATATTCCTTCAGTTGTGGTGTAAATAAATGACAATTCCTCCCTTCCCCAGCCATACGTTTTGAAGTTTAACAAGGCAGCTATGCTTAGAAAGTGGATGGAAGAATTCTCCTTTTTTCTGCCAACTTTCTTGCTTGCCAGAGAGTGTCACACCAAAAATGTCTACCCTTCCTTCTGTTTTGATTTTGTTTTATTGAGGTCCCTAAGCTCTAGACGTAATGTAAAAGATATCAGACCAGCTAGTTGTCTGGTAGAACAGGCTAACAGGTTTGGCATAGTACACGTCTTCCTAATTATGATGCATGGGTACTATGCATGATGGTCTTAATTTGTGCAAATATGGGGTGCCATGTATACACAGTCAAGGGGTTTTATACCGTTTAGAGTTTGTAATAAGACAGATGATGTCATCTCTGTTTATGGACCAACAGAAGTTGGTCAAGCTCCATGGGTGAGCACATCACAAAATGGTCACTCTGTATCTGATCTCTCAGTCCTTGCCCTCAAAGCAAATTTAACACCTTCAAAAGAAGAGCCTAACTCGTAATTCTGCTACACACCAAAAATCATGGCCTCAGTAGAGATGCTAATTTTTGTCTCATTATAGAAATCTACTAATTCTCCTTTGTCCTGTAACAGCAGAGGTGTTAATTGTCCATTTCATTTTGAATGGTTTCTTGCAACATTGCTAAGGATAAGGCATTAACGTATAACCCTTAGCTTTGAGGCTGAATACCTTTCTGAGACTAGAATTTTTTTGTGGAGCACAAAAAGCTTGTCTTTCTTTCACCAAGAGAATTGGTCCAATAAAAGATACTGTCTTATTTGTCTCCTTCATATGCTGGGATCAATATGGCTACAGCACTACAAACCTGTAGAGTTTGTATGTATGCATGTGGTTTCTTATAGGAATACATGTTTTGGAAGGGATGAGTGTCTCAGCATATTCAGTTCTCACTGTGTTGCAGAAAGGATTTTAGAATCTGCAGCTATCTTTTAACTCAACTTTAAGCCCTTCAGACTCTTGGCATGAGATGGGGGCGTTCTTACCAGGTGGCACTAGCACGGGCTGGCTTTTCTGGCAACATGGCATGACTTTCCCAGATGCTTCTTAAATTTGCAGCAGTTTCAAATTTCAGATTCAACATGGTCAAAAGTGAATGTAGTGCCCCTGAAAGTGATAGGATTGCATCTGCTCTCAAGGGTTGAATTGTGACAGGAGTCCTCATTGTTGCTGCAGCAGATGAAATCAAGGACAGAAACTTGAATACATTGCCTACATGTTGAGGCATAGGACTGGGAATTGAGAGGTTAGGGTTCTCTTCCTGGCTCTGCTGCAAACCTGCTGTGTGACCTTGGGAAGTTGCTGGACCTCTGCCTTCCATTTCACAGTAGGAAAGGAGTGAGGTGCTTTGAGATCCTCTGAAGACAGGTATTCTGGAAGTGCAAAGTAACATCTGGATACCAAGAGAGGCTCTGGTTGCCTGTGGTTAGATCATGTCTCATTCGGTTGCTAAGAGCCAGATTGCTAAGTGCTCAGTAGTTGGGGCAGGGGTTTTTAACGTACTCTGTATGCGCTTTTCTAATTTGAATGGCAAGGTTTGCAGAGGAGCTCAGCTCTTCTGAAAACCTGTTCCTGAAATGGGAAACTACACAGCTGGTAATACTCATTCAAATATTCTTTCTGAAAGAAGACTTCTTCCTCCCATCTCATGATGAGGTTACTGGTAGCAGGTTTACTAATGGGATCTTTCAGTTTTATGTGTCGATATGGTAGTTTTAGTTCTTGGGGTTTTTTTAAATGAGTTCAGTCATGAATTGTTTTTTGTCTAAGGCCCTTCACTTTAGGTTAAAACTTAATCCACTCCTTCCCCTGCCCCCTCGCTAGAATCTTGAACAGACAATTAGATTTTGGCATCTGTACTAATTGACCTAAATGGAAAGTAGGGTCCGGTGTTTGGAGCTATGCTACCTTCATCCAGAACTCTCACCAAGAAGTGTCCCTGGACAGCCTGCAGGAAGCCAGCTAGCTCCTTTAAAATATAATTAAACATAACCAAGAAGAAATTGACTTGCTCTGAAAAGGATCACCTAACTTAGTTGCTAATGCAGCCTGTGGCAGCTGTCCAGACTTAGAGCGCTTGCTGACTGCATTACTAGGGAAGTGTCCTAATTAGAAGGCATAACAGAGTTCCCTTTTAATACCATTTTCCACACAGCAGATATCTCTTTTCTCTTGCCTCTGATGGATATATATGGTATGTTTAGAGTTTGATGGGAAGGGATAGAAGAAAGCATGGTGAATGTTTTATATGAATGATCTCTTCTTTGTCTTAAGTTCGTGTCTTAATTGCTTAGTTCGAACTAACGGGCCCACTGAACTCAACGCAACTGACTAATTTGAACTAAGCGAGTGCCATGAATGGCACTCGCTTAGTTCGAACTAAATTTTGCTAGTTCAAATAAAGTTCATTCGAACTAACTTTAGTAAGTGTAGACATAGGCAAAGATATTATCTCACCCTCCTTGTCTTTCTATGGCTATAATGGTGGTTTTTGTTCTCTAGGCTTCAATGGGTATAGTCTTGGGTTCATGCAGAAAGGCACATGCTTAGTGTTTTGGGTTTTTTTATGGGTTTTTTGTTTTTTTTAAGCTTTTAAGGGGATTTAGTTGCATGATTACCCTTCCGATTAATGGGGATGGTGTGTCTTTCAGGGTTTTTTTTTTTTTTTTTTTAAATATCGGCTATAATGCTTTGCCCCAAGGAATTTATAGTTGAAATGTGCTCTAAGATACTCTAGTTCTATAATGCAAAGCAGTGTGAACTCGACTCAGGTTGCAATGCTGTGTATGCACTTGTTGGAAATCGTTTGGTTTAAATTGGCTTAGTTGCAGTAGTGAAGGGAGCTTTCAGGATTGTCTGTGTCATGGCTGTAGCTTAGGAGGCTGTGGCTATGTTGCCTCTCTGAAACTGCAAGCCTCAGGCAGATGTGGAATTTGGGCCCGCATGGTGTCTGAAGCTGCCCCTCCCCCACAAACAGACATTTAATCTATGCTGATAGTCAGTCTCCTGGCCTGAAATATTTTCATAATGCACCATAGATACCAACAGGTGGGGTGACCAGATATCATGACTGTCCCTACAAAAATCAGGATATTCAGAGGTTTTTCTTATATGGGCACCTATTTCCCCACACTCCCTGACTGGATTTCTCACACTTGCTATCTGGTCACCATAATGAAAAATGCTCATTTTTGAGAGGAGGGACAGGAGGAGGGAATTTGCCATAACAGATGGTAAGTGTAAACAACTGAAACCAAAACTCAGATCCAAATACTCCTGAAATTTGGTCTGAGCATCCCACTCTGAATTCAGTTTCTAGGGCCTGTCTCTAGTGCACATGGTTATGGGTTGGGGAATGGCATTTAGCAGCTGGAAGAAGAGACTAGATCTCTGCTCCTGCCTCTGCCACTGAATTGTTGGGTGTCTAAGGAAGTCATGTGACCTCTTTGCCATCTCTGCCCACATATCTGCACAAAGGCCACCATGCTAGGACCTTATCAAGCCAACTACTCCATCAAGGGCTCATCCACCAATGTGATGTATGCCATCATGTGCTGGTAATGCACCTCTGCCTTATAGATTGAACAAAGTGAACTCTCTTTGCTGAAAAGAATAAATAGACACACATCTGACATCAGAATTGGCAATACTCAAAAAAAACAATAGGGGACCACTTCAATTTGCCTGCTTATTCTGTGAAAGACATTCCCATTACAGTACTTAAACAAGTTAATTCCAAATTAAAGTTTCAAAGAGAAACTACAGAGTTAGAATTCCTGTGCAAATTTGACACCATTAGCTTGGGTTTGAATAACGATATGGGCTGGCTTTCTCATTACAAAAAGTGATTTTTCACCTCTCTCAATCTCCCCACCTTCTGTTGTTCTACACTGCTTGAATCAAAACAACTTGTTTGATTTGCTGAAGTAGTCTGACCCGATCCTGTCACTTAAAGTTCACTGGATTGACTTCCCCCACTCCCATTCTGTAAGTTTTTCCATTTTCAAGCAGGTAACTAAGTTCTCCCATGAAAGCTCATGTGATGAATAAATTTGTTGCTTTAAAAGCATCACAGGACTCCTTGTTTGTTCTGTGCATTGTTACCTTTCTGAAAAACTTACCTTCCTCAGTGTTAAGATTTGTGTGAAATTCTGTAAAGTGACTTGACCCCATGACAAAAGGTGCTATATAAATGCCAATTATTGTTCATGTAAAAGTAATCCCAATTATATTGCCTTCATTAAATAGATGCTTATTGAAATACTATTCAGTGACACTTTAAAGCTGTCTGTTAGAATACTGATCATTGTTTCATTGTCTGGTGTGACTTTTTATGACTTAGTGATAGCTCTTAATTATATTGGTACTTCCTAGCAGCATCTCTGCAAAGCAGGCGTGAGATTTTGGGAGTGCAACTCCTGTCTGAATGTGTGGGAGAATAAAGGACTTCCTTACGAATTACCGTACTGGGTTAGAGCCAAGGTCCATCTAGTGTGAATACTGTCTCAAGATGGTGGCTACCAGCAGATGCATCAGAGGAGAGTGTAAGTTTTGTAGTAGACAGATATGGGATAATCTTCCCACACATCTGCTCTTTAGCAGTTGGGGTTTATGCCAAACTCTGAAGTATGAGGTTTAATATTAAATATTTAATATTAAAGGATGTGGACAAATTAGAAAGAGTTCAGTGGAGGGCAACAAAAATGATTAGGGGGCTGGGGCACATGACTTATGAGGAGAGACTGAAGGAACTAGGCTGATTTATTCTGCAGAAGAGAAGACTGAGGGGGAGATTTGATAGCAACCTTCATCTACTTGAAGTGGTGCTCCAAAGAGGAGGGAGCTAGGCTGTTCTCGATGGTAACAGAGGACAGAACAAGGAGCAATGGTTTCAAATTACAGCTGGGGAGGTCAAGGTTGGATATTAGGAAAAACTTTCTCACTAAGAGAGTGGTGAAGCATTGGAATGGGCTACCTAGGGAGGTGGTAGAATCTCCATCTTTGGAGATATTTAAGGCCTGGTTAGACAAAACCCTGGCTGGGGTGATTTAGTGGGAGTTTTAGCAGGGGGTTGGACTAGATGACCTCGTGAGGTCCCTTCCATCCCTATGGCTGCATCTACACTTGTAAATTAAGTCAAGTTAAGCTTGCTTAAGTCGACTTAATTTACCCTGCGTCTACAGTACAGTTTTCTTAAGTCGACTTAAGCAGCTTGCTGAAGTCGACTTAAGGAAAATAAAGTTGACTTAATGAAAATTAAGTTGACTTTATTAAACCTAGATTTAATTAGATTTAAGGATTAATTCGACTTTTCAAAGTCGAAATAAGCCGGTGTAGAAGTGGGGTAGCCCTAAATCAATTTAGGGCTACCCCAGGACTACACCAATGCCCTCCCTGCCGGGGGGGCACCTGGCATGCCCCCCAAAGGGCAGGGCAGAGCCCTGTGTGATGCTGTCTGGATTTAGGGAAGCATTTATGATATTTTCTATTAATATCTCATAAATGCTATAATCCATAGGAACTATGTCATGTTTGGTATCAATAGAAAGGTAGTAATTTGCTGGGAATGATTATATAGTTTACGTCTAGGCATTATATTTTGATTAGAAGTTAGGAAGTTGGTGTTATATCTATACTTTAACTTGTGTGATTCTGTGGAAATGCTCCAGACAGGAGGCTGTCTACAACCATCATCTCCTCAATGGCTCATCAGGTTTCTCCCTGGGCCCATTGTTTCTGGGAGTCTCTACAACCATTGTGTCTTTAATGTTAAGGAAGCTCCCACGTACATATTTGTACAAAGTATGCTTTGTGGGGATCATTTGAAAACTTAGTTTGATCATTACTGTCCTAGTAAATTATGTGTGGCAACATTGTATGATTGTATGTAAAGTTAAGATGCCACTGTATGGTGTCAGTAAATCATGTTCCAAGTCTGGGGAGTGACCAAAACTCTTCCCCAGACCTTAAATATAGACTCTTCTTTGCTTTGCAGAAATACCAGGTATCTGGATGTACCCTGAAGGTGCTGAGTGCACACCCTCTGAAAATCGGGCTTTGCTGTGAAATCATGGGCTTACTCAGATCTTGGCCAGAAATTTGGGCTAATAGCTAGTGTGGGGGTCTAGCTCAGTTTTTAAGTTGTCTTTTGTTTTTAAAAACAAGCAAACCCTGTACTCTTTGGTGGCATTGGCATCTGCCCTGGTGCTGTTGGATTTCATTGATGTTCTGTTCAAATAGCAGTGGAATGTTTGTGCCCCACCTGTTCCTTAATGTGAGCAGATCTGCAGGCTTGGTGTGCCTGCCAGGGTGCAAAGTAGCTACTCAAAACATGGCCATTGGTATCCACCAGATCTCATTATATAGAAGGTGCATGTCCACTGAGGAAAGTTCCATTCCTGCCTGTGAAACACCTGCACATCCTGAAATAGCAACAAACCAATGGTGGGAATCCTTGCACGGTTGTTTACCAGTGTAGTACATGAGTGAGTGTCCCTAGTAAATGGTTAGTTAATCCCCCTTCACTTCTACAGTGTTTATTTTTCACAGTGGTTCTCAGGTTGCTCGCTGGGCTTTCAGTATGTTTGTGTGCCCATATAGTATAACTGAGGGCCTGATCCTGAGAGGTGCCACGTAGGTTCAGCTATTGAAGTTAAAAGTGGGAAGAGAGTAGTCTCCTCGCATTGAAATACATCTTTGAGTGGGAGCATATCTTGCTGTTCTTCTTGAATTCTTTCTTCGGTATGGGATGAATGGACTTCAACCCTCTGTCAAGTGCAATTGTTGTCGTGAAGGGAATATTTTGCTGCATTTTCTGAAAGACATTTGCCTTATCTGAGTTTGAGCCTGAGATGGGGAATTCACAGTTTTATTCCAAGTGTGACCTGTAAATTTCTTGCATTCAGAAGAAACGTTGCTGGCTGCATTTTGTTGGTTTACTCAGCCCGTGTAAACTGGGTGAACCTTGAATGGGTGACTGAAAGTCAGTTAATAGCAACCCTTCAATGGGGTGAACTTTATCCTGTCTTGTACAGATCCCACCAATGGTCGGTGGCCGTTTCTATCTCCAGTCTGACAAGCTGTTACAGAATGATGTTGGGGAATCTAGACCACCAGAGTCCTGTGGCACTTTTAAAGACTAACAGATTTATTTGTCGCATGAGCTTTCGTGGGAGAAAATCCCACTTCGTCAGACGCTTTGAAGATGGGAAACTTACAGAATGGGAGGAAATTAAATGCAGGGGAGTGTATGACATAGGATCAGGTCAGGCTGTAACAGCAAATCAAAATAGGTGTTAGGATTCAAACACTGGGGAACAGCACATAAAGGAAGGTGAGGTCAAATCACTTGTTGTAATGAGAAAAAAATCCATAGTCCCTGTTTAACCCCAAGACAACTGAGTCAAATTTGCATATAAGTTCGAGTTCTGCAGTTTCTCTTTGAAGCTGTGATTTGTTATTCATCTGTTTCAACACAGCTATTAACAAGTCGTCAAGGGAGTGAGCAGGGAGATTGAAGTCTTCCCCTATTGGTTTTGTAGTGTTGTAATTTCTGATGTCAGATTTGTATCCATTTATTCTTTGGTGCAGAGACTGTCCTGTCTGTCCAATATATAAGGCAGAGGGGCATTTCCGGCACATGATGGCATAAATCACATTGATGGATGAGCAGGTGAACGAGCCCTTGATGGAGTAGGTGGCTTGATTAGGCCCTGTGATGGTGTCATCAGTGTAGATATGAGGGCAAAGTTGGCAGCGTGGTCTGTTGCAAGGATATGTTCCTGCTTTAGTGTTTCTGTTGTATGATCTGTTGTTGCTGGTAAGTATCCTTTTAAGGTTAGGGGGCTGTCTGAAAGCAAGGAGAGGTCTGTCTCCTAAGGCTTGAGAGAGTGAGGGGTCATCTTGTAAAATAGGCTGTAGATCTTTGATGATGTGTTGAAGAGGTCTGGCTTGGGGGTTGTAGGTGGTGACCAGTGGTGTTCTGTTGTTGTTTTTCATGGGCTTCTCCTGCAGTAGTTGACTTCTGGGTACCCGTCTGGCTCTGTCAATTTGTTTCTTCACTTCTGCGGGTGGGTACTGTAGTTTTAAGAATGCCTGGTAGAGATCCTGAAGGTGTCTGTCTCTGTCTAAAGGGTCAGAGCAAATGTGGTTATATCTTAGGGCTTGACTGTACACAATGAATCGTGTGGTGTGGCGAGGATGAAAGCTCGAGGGATGTAGGTAACTATACCGATCAGTAGGTTTGTGGTATAGGGAGGTCTTTATGTGCCCATCGCTAATTTGCACTGTAGTGTCCAGAAAGTGGATCTCTTGTGTGGAGTGTTCCAGGCTAAGTTTGATTGTGTTGTGCAAATTGCTGAAATCTCTATGGAAATCTTCAAGGGCATCTTTACCATGGGTCCAGATGATGAAGATGTCATCAATATAGCGTAGGTAAAGTAGAGGTGCTTTGGGATGAGGCGTGAGGAAACTTTGTTCTAAATCGGCCATAAAGATGTTGGCATATTGTGGGGCCATGCGGGTACCCATAGCAGTGCCACTGACTTGAAGGTATAAATTATCTTCAAATCTGAAATGGTTGTGGGTGAGTACAAAGTCACAGAGGTCAGCCACAAGTTTAGCTGTGTCATCATCTTGGATAGCTCTTCTAATAGCTTGTAATCCATCCTTGTGTGGGATGTTAGTGTAAAGAGCCTCTACGTCCATAGTGGCCAGGATGGTATTTTCTGGAAGACCGTCAATGGATTGGATTTTTCTCAGGAAATCTGTAGTCTGTCTCAGATAGCTAGGTGTGTTGATAGCATAGGGTCTTAGGAGAGAGTCCACATAGCCAGATAATCCTGCTGTAAGCGTGCCAATGCCTGAGACGATGGGGTGTCCGGGGTTTCCTCTTTTATGTATTTTCGGTAGTAGATAGAATATCCCTGGACGGGGTTCTGGTGGTGTGTCTGTCTTGATTTGTTCTTGTGCTGCTTTGGGGAGTTTCTTGAGTAGGTGTTGTAGTTCCTTCTGGTATTCCTCAGTGGGGTCAGAGAGGAGTGGTTTGTAGAACGTTCTGTTGGACAGCTGTTTATAAGCCTCCTGATCGTAATCCGATTTATTCATGATGACAACAGCACCTCCCTTGTCAGTCTCCTTAATAATAATGTCAGAGTTGTTTCTGAGGCTCTGGAGGGCATTACGCTCTGCATGGCTGAGGTTATGGTGTAAGTGATGTTGTTTGTCCACAATTTCAGCCTTTGCCCGGTGGCGGAAACAATCTATATAGAAGTCTAGTCTGTTGTTCCGACCGTCAGGAGGAGTCCACATTGAATACTTTTTCTTGCAACGTTGGGAGGAAGGTATCTGAAGGTCATTGTGTTCTACATTGGTGGTGGCGAAATACTCCTTGAGTCTGAGATGGCGAAAGTAGTTCTCCAGGTCACTGCAGAATTGTATCTTATGTGTGGCGGTGGTGGGGCAAAAAGAAAGTCCCCGAGACAGCACAGATTCCTCTGCTGGAGTAAGTCTGTAGCATGAAAGATTAACAATGTTGTTGGGTGGGTTAAAGGTGCTGCTGTTATCCCCTGTGGTGTATTGGAGCTTAGACAGTTTGTTGTCTTTTTTCTTCTGTAGGGA
>ML685792.1:12229268-12252988 GCA_007922175.1 Pelusios castaneus | reverse complement strand
GAAGCAAAGTGTGTGTATTGGAGCTTAGACAGTTTGTTGTCTTTTTTTCTTCTGTAGGGAAGCAAAGTGTGTGTTGTAGATGGATTTTCTCTTTTTTGTGAAGTCCACCCAGAGGGAAGAATGTGCTGCAGAACTCGAACTTATATGCAAATTTGACTCAGTTGTCTTGGGGTTGAACAGGGACTATGGATTTTTCTCTCATTACAACAAGTGATTTGACCTCACCCTCCTCTATGTGCTGCTCCCCAGTGTTTGAATCCTAACACCTATTTTGATTTGCTGTTACAGCCTGACCTGATCCTATGTCATACACTCCCCTGCATTTAATTTCCTCCCATTCTGTAACTTTCCCATCTTCAAAGTGTCTGATGAAGTGGGATTTTCTCCCATGAAAGCTCATGCAACAAATAAATCTGTTAGTCTTTAAAAGTGCCACAGGACTCTGTTGTCTTTCTACAATAGACTAACATGGCTACCCCTTTGGAGTTGGGGAATCTAGTTAGCTTAACTATGCTGGGTCATCTGTAATTTGTATGCAGCCAGAGTCCCAGCTGTTTTGAGCCTTAATGGTAGATGTCTCTGTACGACATATATAGTTCCCTACATCGTGGGGTATATGTGGGTGGGGTAGTGGGGTGTAATTGAATGAGTAGTTCCTCTCATCTGTACAGCAGACGGACCAATTCTGTCTGACGACAAGCAGAACTGGGACATTCTCTGGAGATGGGGGTTGAAGGTGTCTGCCTCTGACATATCTCCCCCTTCTCTAGTGTGCCCCCCCCACCCTGTAAAACAATCTTTTTGGGTTCCATGAGACAGGCCAAAGGACATAGTAAACACTTCCTTTTCTTTAACAATGGGATCAGATCTGATAGCTCCGATCTCTTCAGTCCCCGCTGAAGCAGCTGGCACTTAAGATAGCAGATTTGTATACAGATTTACTTTTGGTTTTGCTCCTGCATCCTGGTCTCTATACTTGCCAGGATATGCATTATGTATTTATCTCTCTGTCTTTTGCTTTTTAAATGGGTTTCCATGGGGTGAAGGTGAGAGGAAGCAAAAGGTACCAGCAGTTCACTCGTTACAGTGCTGACTGACTTGTATGTCGCTTGCAAATGAGACACTGCTGCTAAATCAAGAGAGGGAGGGATGGATGCAAAGGTGCCAGCAGAATTTTGCAGTGCTGTATTTTTTTAGAAGCACTGTTCAGTTTCCTGTGGCTGAGATCAGCCATTTCTTTACTCATGCCTTTCTTTCTCTGGTGCTGTCTCAGATCTACTTATACAAAGGCCTAGCCTATGCTACAGAGACTGTACTGGTATTAAAGCTATGCCAGTTGCACAACTGTTCCACTTTCTTCTCGATTCCTTTTGTGGAATCTATATCTTTCTGCAATTACCAACGATTTTGGAGAAAAACGTGCCTCTAGGATTTTTACAACATCCTTGTAAGAATTTTTGTCTCCAGCTTATCAGGGTGCGCTAAACTGCACAGTTCAGCATAACCCCATAGTGTAAACACCACCTGCATTGGTAGAAGGAATTTTTCCATTGGGTTTGAAAAACACCATCTGGAGCTGACAGTAAGCTAGGTTGATGGAAGCATTCTTCTATCCATCCATCCAGCAGAGTCTACAATGGGGGTTAGGTCACACTGAGCAACATAAATGTCATCCTAAATTCAAATTGTAGACCAGGCCAAAGACTGAAGCATTGAAAGGGCTGCATTCCATCCTTCTTTTATGGTGGTGTTTTACTGAAAGCTGAATATGCTGAGCATTGACAGTAGCTAATCTCAAAAAGACACTCTCCTTCTGTGCCCAGACACTGAAGTTGCTTCTCTCCTGTTTGTTCATGGATGTGTAGTTTGTAATTGTCACCCCACGGCATGGCAGCCCTGGCAACCTCTCCCTTCCAGGGGCAGCAATGTCACTGAACTCTAACTTCTTGATTTTTAAGGATTATGCACCCCGGAGTGCATGAGATATTACCCACTTGACTAGCACAGGGGTACTGTAATAGCTCATCACACATGGTTTACTTTGTGACTGACATATGGTAGTAAAAAAAAAAAGTTAAATGGGACTTGTTTTAGCATGACTTCTCTAGCCAGTGTGGATGGTAACTTCAGTTTCCAGAGGCATGGTTTTCTGACATGGTTGTAAACCTACCTTGAGCCTAGTTCATAAAGTTCCAAAAGAAAAGCCTGCAGCCTTCAACACCTAGATGACCATGGTGAGCACCATGGCAGCTCCGCTGATGAAGCTAGAGAGAGAATGGGGGAAACTATGAAAATCCTGAACAGCACACCGTATAGACTGATAATGTATAGCATACTTGCAGTCTGTGTGGGAGTAGCAATCCCTGGTCAGTATGAAAAACCGTATTAGCAATAATTATGTAACTGTAATTTAGGCAGGGCCTATGGGATATGGTAAGTGATGAGCGGGCCACAGAGGTGGAGCCTGCTGAATGAGGATGGGAATAAGTGCCACCAGAGATTTCTGATGATGCTAGGCCTCTTCTCTTGAAGGGAGATGCAAGGAGTTCTTACTTAAATCTAAGACAAGAGTTAGCCATAAATTTTCAAGAGGCCCCTGACCTTTTGAGGTGCTTCTTCTCATTGGTGTCCAGCCCTGGGTCTAAACTTTCAGACTTGCTCAGACCAACTACTCCCATAGACTTCAGTTGTTGAGCACCCAAAATCAATGGCTACTCTTAATTTCTGGAGCAGGAGACAGACCCAAGTTCAGGCCATTGTCTCCTCCTTTCCCCTTCACCCCCCCTTGCCTCAATTATACTTGTGTGTATACCTCCGAGTGTGAAGTAGAAACATCTTGATCAATTCAGTCTCCTAGAGAGTTCTGGAGCCAAAGGATGTTGAAAAATTGGAGAGGTTTCAAAGAAGAGCTGTTCTAAGGCCTTATAATGTGGGATTTAAGGAGCTCAGTGGGCAATGATTATTGAAGAGAAGGGTGAGAAATGACTATCAATCTAGCAAGTTCAGCAAAAGAAACAAGGAGTCTGGTGGCATTTCTTAGCCTTTCAAAAGGGCCACCAGACTCCTTGTGGTGTTTTTAAAATCATTCTAGCAGTATCTACATAGGAGCAAGAGATCTGATACTTGAGTGCTGCTTAAGACTAAGGCATTAAAAGAGCCAGCATCTGGAAATTGAAGCTAGAAGTTATCAAGCTGGAAGTGAGATGAAAACTACTTAACCATGATGGTAAGTCACCATTGTTTACCAAACAGTTGAGTGATGGAGGCTCTCTACCTTGTCTTGATTCAGTGATCTCCATGGATCTTTCTAAAAATGTGCTGGAGCTCAACCACCAGCTGTTGATGCAGTGCAGGGATTACTGGACAGATTTACAACCTGTGGTATGGAGGAGGACTGACTATAAATGATTTTCATAATCCTCTCTGACAGGAAAATCTATGGAAATAGAACTTGGCTTGATCTCCTATATATTGGCACTGAGTGTGCTAAGTGGCAAACTGCAGTTTAAAATCAGAAACATGCTTTGTAAGACCACTTCTTACCAAATCCCAGCTGTGATCCTCTTGTGTAGGTTAGGCAAAGCGCTGATGAAATTACACACAACCATGTGACCACATGCTTAACTCAGAGTATGGGTTTCTTTTAATGTGGTACATCCTCACTAGTTCCTGGTAGGGGTTATGGGGATGTTTTGATGGCTTCTGACCTTCTCTCCCTGCCGTGGCAATAGATTGAGTGACGGGACCCAATATCAGGTGTGCTCTGTCAAAGCAGTTGCATTTACCCTTTCCTGTAATCTGGGGATTTCCTTTTGTATAGGTGCCTCGGAGTACACTGTGTTTATCTGGGATTTCAGAAATCTGGCCGTCTGTAGGGTATAAAAACTAAAGAACCCCCAGGGTACAGGAAAAAAAAGTCTTATTGTGTCCTGCCAAACTCCCACCTCTAAGACCTTCTGGTAGCAATCCAGGTCTCACAACTGCTGCTGGAGCAAAAGATTTTTTTGGAGGTGGAGGAAGAAAGCATTAGGGAGGAAGGATGGATGGATCTGACCCTGCGGGGAATGGGAAGTTGTTCAAAAACTTCAGGTAAGCAGTGTAGATGTATTAGAATTGCAGAGCATTCTATAGTCTCCCGTCACTGATTCCATAGCAGTTAAATGACGTGCCTTTCACTGCAAACTCTGAATGGCTTTGTAGTTAATGGTTCTCTGACCAACCCTCGTGCTGGCCCTTAGGGATGTTAGTCAATCTTCTTCAGATCATGTCAAGCAGACAGGACTTCTTGAGAACTCATTTTGCCTTTTCCTTCCTCCCTCTCCACCGTGCTCCGCAGCAATTGCATCCTTGTTAAACAAATGTGTGAATGTTGTGATGGACTGTACTGCTATGTTTTTCCCCTCACAGAATTGTGATAAATTTTATATAAAGTATCCCTTGTGAGGGATCATTTGAAAACTCTTAATTCTTTGGGTGCTTGTTCATGTCATTCCACGTTAGGTGCGTGCACACATTGCAAACACCAGTGGAGGGCCCCAGCTCGGCAGCCTGACCCTACATGCCAGTTGGCCCTGCCTCCGGCCCTGGAGTGCAGCAGACATGTGCTAGCCCGCCATACCCCTTTGGGCAGACCAGCTGGCCCGGGGTTGGGGTGTGAGCATTGCTGCTTGCCATGGCCTTTGGCCCCAGGGCCCCACCTGCACTGCACTGGCAGAGCCAGATCAGCAGGGCCTTTAGGGGGCTGCAGCCTGGGGCCCCCCTTCTTACCAGGGCCCAGAACTTCAGCCCCTCAAGTCCCTGATCCAGCCCTGCCTGTACCATGCTGTATATGTCTGGAAATATCTGTCCTCTAGCATAGTAGGGACACATTTCTAGGGTGAACCACTTCCTTGTTCTGACTAGTCCTGCATTAATAATGTGAAAACGGTGGGGAACTGTCATGGTATTATAGAATGGAGTGTTGTAAAATAGACGGGATTTTCCTCTGAATTGGTGGAAGGTCAAGTGTAGGGAAGAGTAACTTGAAAACTACTTGGTTCAGAGTAGGCAAAGCTCAAGGTTATTTAACCATAAAAATACTTAAAAAAAAAAAAAAAAAAAAGAGAGAGAAATAATCTGAATACAGCAACAAATCACTGTCTGTTAACTCTTGTTCTAATTCTCGATAGTCATGCAGTTCAATCATGTCCATGACCAGTTTGCAAACATTTGTGCGTATGACTGGAGTTGCCACATGTAAAAGCTGTTGGTAATAGTACCAAACTATGTTCAACTGAATATCTATGCAGTTGGATCTAGGAGAAAACTGAGCACCAGCTTTGTACAACATAGAACTTTCTCTAACATTTTAATTTGTATTACAGTGGTGTTTAGAGGCCCCAGCTGAAATCAGGGCCCCATTGGGTTAGGAGCTGTACATACATGTAGTTAGAGGCAGGCTCTGCCTTGAGGTTATAGTCCAAACAGAAAAGACAAAAGTGGGAGGGAAAACAGGTGCACTGAGTGGTGAAGTTTGTATCCTTGGGTGACTGACATTCCTATAACTTCTGTGTAATAACTAAGTTGAATGTAAGTAAACAAACAATCCTGGCGGAATAGCAACTTTCAGGTATGGTCTAGTGCCCTCTAGTTATCTCAAACACCTGTAGTTCCACTCATTTCCAGGTGCTTTCACAGTTCAGGTACATCAGCATAATTGGCCACCCCAAAAATTTCTGTTGTGCGATACAAAAGGAGCCAACTGTTCTTACAATCCTTGCCCCCCTCAAATGACTTACTGCAGCCTTAATCTCCATTTTAAGTATGTGAAATAAGGATTCAATTTTGCTTTTAAAAGTGCTGTAATATGTTGTGTTCCAATTAATTAAGTGTATTTTGAGATCCAATTGTAATCGGTCTTATTACAGAGTTTTAAACTGTAAATTATGCTTTCAGAAATTTGCTAATGTAAAAAACTCTCCTATTAAGCTGAATTGAGATGTTTAGTGCAGTGTTTGTGTAGTTCACAGAACATCAGTCTAGCAACTACAGCAAGTGCCTGCATTTTAAGTACCACTAAGAAAGTATTCTAGTGCAATACAAAAGCTGGAAATGAGGGCCAGCCTGCTTTGTGCATATCACTTAGTGATCTGAGGGACCCTAGGCATCTATGGATCAGAATTCAGAAATTTCTTAGTCAATATGTACATGGTAGCCACTCACTGGAGCATTTCAGTATTTGTTGTAGACTCTCCTTATCATATGATTGTTGTAAATCCAATGCAAGTATGTGGAATGGAGGGCGTGGAAGAATCTGGCCTCCACTTTGGGAAGCTCTGAGTTACATTTTGAATTAGATTAGCTCCAGTAGTGCATTCCTTGCTGCACAGGAAGTGAAATAAAGGCTGTTTCCTTGTTAACTGAGGTAAAGGAATTCCACCAATGCCTCCCCCACTCGTCCCCATGTCCCCTGGGATGGTATTAGAACAAGGCAGCAGGGGGCGGGGCAGGAGTGCTTCGCCTGGCCTCTGGGCCATCCTCCCTGCCCACAGGGCGGAGCAGGGAGGCCCAGAGGCAGGGCAGGTGAGTGGCCCACCCAGCCTCTGGTCTGCTGTGGCCTGGCCCACACTGTTGTCAGGTTCCTTCCTCCCTGCCCCATCATCTCAAACCCTCCTGAATGATACCCAGCCTTTTAAGGTTGATATGCAGGTACAGGCAGCGAGGCAGAGGGGTGGGGGGCACTTCCTCTCCAAAGCTGATTAGTCAAATTGTGTTCTGCATCTCCAGTCTAAAAGCAATCACTCCACACCACAGGGACTCATGTGTGGTGTTTACTGCTGTACAGACAACAAATTAATCCCAAAAGTCTGAGAAGGGGTGTTGAAAGCACTTTTTTTTCTGCATTAGGTTGCCCATTTTAATTGTGAATTAGGGAGAGCTAGACACAGTTTAGATTCTCCTCACCCCGACTTTACAAAGTGACTCTTGCATGTCCTATACAGCAGTTAACGCAGTGAGGCCCTGATCTTTGGGGCCCCTCGGCATTGTTGTGATAGAAATAGCAGCTAGCTCACGTTGGAGTATGTCATCTCAGGCACTGTTGGACTGAGGTTTGTATTTGAAGACCCTCTCTGTTATAGTGGAGAGGTAAAGAGAAGCAGGTGTCTGCAGAAGAGAAGGGACTAAGCCTTCAGAAATGGGGCAGGAGTAGTACCCACACCTTCTTAAATCCTTTTGGTTTTGGAATGATTTAAGTTTCATCCCTAGATCCAGACTGAGTTTGATCAGAGGCATGTGTTCTTACACATTGTCCACCATCTTGGAATGGATCATCTCACAGACTAGCTTGCAAGGTGTTCCTAAAACCAGTACCAGGCCCTTAAAGGTTAATATGCTGCTTCTGCTAAGAGTCATCTGAGAGTGTGAAAGTAACCGCTTGTAGCCGGGTTACACTGTATGTGTGAAGTTGTTACCAAGGGGGTGGATTGTCTATCTGAGCTATTTGTGTTAAATCCAAGTGCAGAGGAATAGAGAACAAGGGATGGCTGTCAAGGAAAGTGAGAAAGCAGCACAGCAGTATACTGTTTTTCCACTGCCAAAATTCCATTAACTCTGAAGGAAAAAGCAAATAAGAAAAAGAGCTGTCTGTGTGGAAGCGTCTAGCTCTCCTTGCAGGTTTTATGAGCTGTGGCTGGGCTGTTCTTTTATGTTTTAAGAATTCTTCCAGTGGAAGCCAGGGTTACTATGGCAATCCAATGAGTTTTCTCTCTCCTGCTTCCTTCCTCTTTGGAACCACAAGTGGTCAGATTCCTCAACTGTTTAATATATTTTTGGTGGTTGAAGGATGTTTCTCTTGGAAGCAATGATGCATAGTTCTGTCTTTATAATTTAAAAAAAAAAAAAACGTGTTAAGGTTAGAATCCTCTCTTATAAAAGAACGCTTTAAATGCTTACCTGTCCCATTCCAGAGCTTTCGGAGATAACTTGCTATTGGACTCCTCCCAAGTGTGGTCTCTCTCTTATTGGTTCCTAACTATGGTGAGATGGATGTCGGCAGAGACTGAGCCAACCAAGAGAGGCACAGAAATTCAACGGTCCAGTCTGAGCACAGAAATTCTCTTTGGGTGGTTCTCTTCCTAAGGGCTGTACACAGTCTCCTGCTTTAGAAGTGGCATTGATAAATTATGGGCCCTTCTCTTCATTCCAAGTGAATAAATAAATGTGGATTTTATTATCATCCTAGACAACTGAGAAACTCCAGACTGAATTCTGGTTTCCTATTTATTTACTTTCTTAAAAAAAAGAGAGAGAGAGGGAGAGACACGCTGGAAAATTAACTGGAACCCTTACTCATTTTTTTTTTTTTTTTTTTTTTAAACTTAAAAAAAAAAAAAAATCACTTTTTCCATAGCAAGTACTAAGAGTGTCTTGGCCTTGTTGAAGTTGTGTGAGGGCTTATACATGGTGGTGTTTTCCCTGTTTGAAGTGACCACTTTGGTTCAGCTGAACTGGAAGTTGACTTGGGCAAAATCTCTAGACACTGGGCTAAATTTTCAGAGGATCTACTGCCACACCTGCGCTTGCTTGCATAGTTACTTAAATTGTGTGCACAGATTGGGTGATTGTGCATACATGAATGTAGGTTCCTCACTAGCAATTTGCATGTGCAGTCACGCAGTTTGCCTTTATAATTGTTTGCTTTGTGCACTTCATTGCACTTTCAAGCTGACTCCTATCATTGAAAACTCGGTCTGCTTTCTTGAAACTAAAAATATTTTTTGTTCTTTTGTGTGGGGGTTTTTAATCTTGCCTTGTTTATAAGAAGCAGACGTTCCATTAAAACTGGCCAAAATATTTCAACTAAAATTGTAAACTCTGCAGTTGTTAAAGGAGCTAAGGAGAAGCAGTGACTTAAGGGACCAGGGGACGAACTGCAGAAGCAACAAGAACAGTTGTTGGTAACAGCATGCCCAATAGTGACAAGTGGAGCCTTCTCTTTTTGTATTTTCATCCTCCTATACGTTTGCATTAAAGAATAAATGGCTAACTCCATGAGAACCATTATGGCTGAGTGTTTCAAAAGGACATACCATTGGTGTGATTTTTCTCATTGAGACGAAATGGTAAAGCACCTATTGATTTCAGTGGGAGCCAGATTAGATCAATACTGAATAATTTGAAAAATCCCAGCTAACATTTTGCTTATGCCATTGTCCCAAGTGTTAGACTCTGCCTACACTTGTATTTCTAATGTCTTTTGGACTATTACAGAAAAATCTCTTAATTGGCCTGTCACACAACCTCTATTTGAATCCCTCTTGTGTTTATGATTAATTTAGAGATCCTGTCCAGTATCAGTCTTATTTCTTGAATAATCTTTTTTTTTAATCGCATTTTAACATGTTCCAGAGGTAGCTGTGTTAGTCTAGTTCAGCAAAACAAACAAAGAGTTCTGTTGCATTTTGTAAGACTAACAAATCTGTCTACAAATTGTGCCTCAATTCTAATCTAATAATGTGCCTCTTTATATTATGGAGGCATGAGGGGGTTTTGTGTTGGCTTTAAAACTGTAATATAGTGAGTCTGGCCTAGTAATCCAATCTTGAATTCAACTTCTGTCCGGAGAACTACATAGCTCACCCTCAGAGACCAAACAAACCATGAGTAAAAACCTGATAAGATTTGAGTGCATTATTATGTGCTCAGAAAAGGGATGCTTGTTGACTGCCAGGAAAAGATTTCATAGCTGGAACACGTGTGTGCATGCACTCACTAATCCGTCTACGCTACTGTTGTATTGTAGGCCTTTTTCTGCCTAATCAGCTAGTTGTGTGTTCCTCTTAATAGTATGACCTTGTGGTGGCATACATAGAAGTACTGTAGTTACAGAATGCCCTTTAAAAAAAAAAAAAATCCCTCAGATTAGTTTCCTAAATACAGATTTAGGAGAAACTAAAACACGTATGCCAACTTTGGCACGCGGGCCGATCCTCAGCGGTACGTGGCGCTGCTGAGGCTCCCCCCACTGGCCCACCCCCCAGTGTGGCCTGGGGGCAGGGCCAAAAGAGCCAAGCGGTGTGGCTGGGCTGGGGGGCCGGTGCGGCCGGGCTGGGGGGCCGGCGCGGTGGCCCGGCTCCGGGGGCGGGCTGGCATGGCACGGCTTGGGAGCGGGCTGGGGGACCAGCCTAGGGCTTGGCTGAGGGCCTGGCCTCGGACCCCAGTCACTACGCCCCCCCCCCCCCCAACCTGAACCACAGCCCCTAGGGACCTCAGCTGCTCCCCTCCCCCACCCAGAGTTCCTGGCTGCACTCCCTTTTGGCCCTGCCCCTGGCACCGGCTGAGGGTCCAGTGGGCGGGGCTGGCAAAGGTTGCCAACCCCTGGTTTACACCCTTATGTTTTACAGGAAATGCTGGTTAGATAGAGAACTTACTATTATGCTCTACTGAATAAACCAGTACTTTAGATATAATAAATGAACCAGGTGACGTCTGCACAGCTCTTCCATGCAACATGGCATCATCTTCCCCATAAGATTTTCTTCAGTGTAGGTCAATATTGGACTATCATCCTGTCTTTCTGTCCCATCTGTTACCACTGATTTTAATTCCTTTTTACTGTTGCTTATTAGAGTTAGTAGTAGTGGAGAGGGCAGAAGACTTTGTGAAAGAGAAAATCCTGCATTTTTTAATCAAATTTAATTTTTTTTTCTTTCATCTGTTTTAGAAGTCGAACTTAGACCAGTTCCTTTCTTAAATTTTCCAAAGATTTGGAAATGTTTATCACCCTTGAAAATGGGACTTTAAATTTCATGGAAAGTAATAAAACTTGAGCTCTAAGCACTCCTGAAATGTTAACCTGTACGATTTACAACTAGCAGGGCCTGTATGAAAGCACTGCAGGAATTCAGTTGTACTATACCTCTTTCTTTAATAAAAATAAATAAATAAAATAAATTTTATTTTATATAAGACTTTAACCTGACCAACAAATGCTAGACAACAGCTATAGTTGATTCACATGCAGATTTGTAGACCTTTCTACCCTTTGAAATTCTCAAAATGATACTACAATTCAATCTGCACAGTTTCTGAATAAGTAGGGAAGGTGGCTTAAGAGTTACTATCAGCCAAGCATCATATTTGCTATAGATGCATGCAAGCTAAGGCTATGTACACACTACAGACTTGTCCCACAATAAAGTTGTTGCGAGACAAGGAAAGCGTTATAACTATAATGCTTGTCCCCCATACACACACTATTCCTTGTAATAAAAAGGAGTATTCACAGACTCCTTTGAATTTTTGTTACAAGGAGGTGCATGGTGGGCACCTATCCCACCATGCCAGGTAGCAGCCAGCAGGGCAGGTAGATACTGGGTTCCAGGTCCCTGGCGGCCATGAAGCACCAGCCGCCGGGGGTTGCCCAGTCCTCAGTAGCAGCAGGGCTTCCGCTTGGCCACCGGGGTTCCCAGCAGCAATGGAAGCTCTGCTGCCACCAGGGACCTGGGAACCCAGGCAGCTGGAGCTCCACTGCGATCCCCAGCAGCTGAAACCTCGGCAGCTGGAACCCCATTGCCGCCAGGGACGCGGGAACCTCAGCGTCTGGAACCCTTCTGCAGCTGGGGATAGCCCCAGTGGCGGAACAGGGGATCCCCAACTGTCTTCCCATCAGGGCAGCAGCCTCCCATGTCAATTTCACTGCTGCAACAGTGATGAAATTGACATATTCTATTACTTGTCAGAGCAGGGAAATTGACAACTATGACAGCTCTGGCGTCCCAGAGTGGCCTTGATTGGCGCACTGGGACATCTCTGAAGGCCAGTTATCACGGAGTAAAAGTTATTCACTGTACACACAGCCTCTTTTGTGGAAAAGGTTTTCCGCAAAAGGGCTTATTCCTCTTTAGGTGGTTTTATTATTGCATTACAACAGGGCTGTTGTAATGCAGTAAGGAGCTTTCTAATGTATACAGTGGTGTTCTTATTTACGCATTATAAAGAGAAATATATTTTTTTCCTTCTTTATGGATCTTTATAACAAGCACTACAAATGTGCAAGATGTTGGGGTTTTTTTGTTTGTTTGTGTTGATGCAAGATGGTAACAAAAAGTCACTAATCTATACCTGTTAAGCATGCTTCTGTAAGACTGATTGTTGTCAAAGATTATTCCTGTGGCTAGTGGTTTTGGGGTTTATGAGAAAACTTGCTACACTGGGTCTGGTCAGATTTTAGATGCACAAAACTAGATAAATGCAACAGTGTACTGTTTGAAGGAAATGAATGTAGATCTGAAGGAGAAATTGGCAAACCTTAAACTGTGTTTTCTCATCACTCCCTGTCACAACCAGTACACCATCAAAAGTGAAGAGCACATCCCAGTATAACTTCACTATATAAGCACCGTATTTTTAAAAAATTATTAATTCTGGAACTTGTAGTTAGAGGTATTGAAAACAAGCCAGAAAAAGTTGTTCGGTCCATACATCATAGATGAGGAACGTCATTATCTTCAGACTTATGACCACCGCTTCCAACAGTACTAAGCTTAAGTTGTACCTGTGTCTAAAAGCTGTTCTTAAACCTTCTGTTGCAGATGTGGCTCTCTTCCCCTACTAAAAAAGACTTCTGTAAGTCTGTAACATTGGGGGAATGACTGGTATTTACCCTAGAAGCATCTGCCTTTCACTGATAGGAAAGTGATCACTGTAGACTGCTTGTGAAGCACTGTGGGAATATTCATGATGAAAGGTCCTGTATAAAATATAAATGAAAGGTCATCATCCCAATTAGACTTGCAACAATGTGCACAATCTGGTCAGGTCAATTTAATTGAGAAGGAGATTGTTTAAACTGAAAAATGCACCATACAGGAACATAAAGTGCTAAATAATTCAGAGGTTGGAAGACCTTAGTTTTTGGTTTGTTTAACTTAGAAGTTACAACATTCTGAAGGGGCTAGAGAAAATTGTATGTGGCCAAACCCATAGACACATTGGTAATGTAGGGGTTTGGTACTGATAGGGATTTATAATGTCGAATTGCCAATATATGGGACAAATCCAAGGCATCACTGGGAACAACTAATTAGGGGGCCTGGATGCTTCACCTGCATTGAGCAGGAATAGGGAAGCAAAGGGTGAAGGGAACAGAGCCTGTGGTGTAACAAGACTCCTGAATCTTCCCATCAAGAGCAGGATGGCTCAGGGCTGCTGGGAAAACATGTTGTGCAGTGCATTCTGTTGCTGTTTCTAAAAGGAACCAGACATAGTATACCCCTAGGGGGCATGATGCCAGACTTACCCATTGTGACTAGAGCCCTGCGTGGATACAAATATGTGGATCTGCATCTGCAAGAAATGGTCCATGGATATCCATGTTGTAGGGGATGCGGATATAATGCGGGGGATATCTGCAGATATTCATGTATTTGCAGGGTTCTAGCCCTTCACAGATAAAAATATGTGGATCTGTATCTGATCTGCATCCACAAAAAATGGTCTGCAGATATCTGCATTCTATCTGCAGATACGGATATCCATGGATTTGCAGGGCTCTATTTATGACTGATCTTGCTCTTTGTGGCTTTAAAGAGCCAGCAGGCATGTTAGTCAGTCATTCCCTGACTGGCGCTCAGGGACTCATTGCATTGATATGTTGTCCATGTGCTGCTAGGGTGGGAGGCTCTTGCTCTTCCTTTTTCCTTCCACCCTCCAATGGAACAGAGAGCAGGACTTGGTCCATATATTTTTTTTAAGTACTTAGAGAAACATAAAAAGAAATGCATATTTTTGAGCAGCTGTTGGTTGGGAGATGGACTGGGATAGACATTCCGGAGCCACTCCTGTGCCAGGAACAGACTGGTTCAGCCTTAAATCTGGTGCTCTGCTCTTCACACTTGGTGAGGATAACTTAGTAATGAAGCCTGTTGGAGTCCGAGGGTTTTATTCTGCCGTTCCTCCTATGTAACTCTCAGGAGCTCTAGGGGCAGATGTATGTATGTGCAGGGAGGGTATATAGAGGGAGAACTCAAAATTGGAAATAGACAGGGCCATAAAGCAAATGGCTCCATATACTGAACAAAGGGCACTCCAAGTGAGCTGTTTTTATGCATCCTAGGCCTCTGTGCAGATGAGCCATATATTGGACAAGCTTAGTAGGGAGAGATGTCATCTCTGTACAGGCTTTGCCACTGCCCTGCCTGTTGAGTAAGGCCCCTGGAAAGATTTGTATGGAAATAGACTGTATATTGCACACATTTGGTGACTTGAGTCTAATTGAGACTAATTATGTACCCTTCTCTTTCTGGTGTCTGTCTAGCTGGCCGGAGGAATCATTTTGGGTGTGGCACTCTGGCTTCGTCATGATTCGCAGACCACAAATATCCTGTACTTGCAACTAGGTGACAAACAGGCCCCCAATACATTCTATATTGGTAAGTAATGCCAGGGGGGAAGGTGGCTGGGTGTGGAGGGAGTAGAGTTGGTATCCAAGCAACTTGCCCTGTTCCAGTAAAGCACGATGCACTCAGAAACACAAACAGAAAATATTGTTCATCTGTGGCTATCCTAAAAACACTGCATGCCCATGTGAAAAGTGGGGCAAAGTATGGAATGAAAGTATAGTTTGTCATATCTTGCTAGTAATGAGAGATTTTATACATGTGCAAATTTGTTTGCTTAATTGTCACCTGTGTTTGTATGCATCTCAGAGTCAAAGGGGTTAAAATGAAAAGCACCTTTTAAAAAAAAAATCCAGCTTTTGTGTGAGTAATAGAGAATTAGTTTCCCCTGTCCCCTTTTCACTGGCATCCTTTAACTTCAGCAGGGAGCTGTATGGTGGGTCTAGCAGTGGAGAGAGGAGGAGAATTGCTTCTTGTAGCTAGCTGTGTTTTGGGATTGTTGGTTCCCTTCTGCAGGGATATGGAACAGCTGAAGGAACAGTTGGCAATGGAAAATAAATTGTGGAGACCAGCATGACTCATGTTTTCCATGTGTGTATGTTTGGTTTAATGTGATTTCAGTAATTGGTCAGCATGCTGACTTGTTGGAAACGGGAGACCTTTATTTGGCTGTACTTGTCTGCACTTGAGCAGCAGCCCAAGATTTAGAGAGCATTGGCATGAGCAGGATGTCTGCTTTCCAAAGTCCCCTTCTCCGATAGGGGTTGGCCTCTGTTGTGTATGTGAAACCAGCTGTGTCTCTGCAGGCGGAATGCTGAGGATGCTGTGTGAGCGGGAGGTGAAGGCTGCAGGGTACTGGGTGTGGACTAAGCATTCTTGCATTCTTAGGAGCAGACACACAGGAAGAAGATGCCGTCATGGATGGGGACCTGGGGGAGGAGGACATTTTGGAAAAATTTACCCTTGGCTCTTCTTCAGGCCAAAACTATGTGGGTCTCAGATCTGCTCCAGTTTAACTCTATTGATTTTACCTGACTTCCACTCCCTTCTAGCGTCTGACAAAGAGGGATTTTTCTCCTATGAAACCTCATGTGATATATAAATTTGTTAGTCTTTAAAAGTGCCACTAGACTAACACAGCTACCCCTTTGAAACACTCAGAAAAGGTGTCGTCAGTATCTGCACATACCTCTATCCAGTGGAGAAGTGCACCCCTAGGGAGGCCAAACAGCAAGTGTAAAAAATCGGGACAGGAGTCAGGTGAGGGGCAATACGTACTTGTATAAAATAAAGGCCAGAATATCAGAGCTGTCATTATAAAATCAGGACAGCTCGTCACCCCAGGAATCCCCCTTCCAAATCCTAGAGAAAGGGAAGGGTGAGGTTGCAGTCACCAGAATGGGATATCCTAGAGCTTTGGAGTTCAGAGGTGTGGGGATGTTCTTAAAACAGGAAGGGTCTGAGACAAGGTTTGGCAATAAGAATGCTGTCCTCTTTTAGAAGAAACTCACCATCTATAATTGCCACCTACCCACTCTTCTCATCAGTCCCCCAGTAGACTTCATGTGATCACCCAGTGTCATGGCCGACTGCTGCTCTGCATTGATTCACTGGTTACTACTGGTGCTTTTGTATAAAGCTGGGATAAAAAGACATTCAAGATCTGGAACCTTGGATCCCCTTGCCACCTTACACCTTGAGATGGACTCCACCAGTGTGTCCAGTGATTTAAAGACAGTCTTTGGCTGTCTTGATGGAACTCCCATAACACCAGCACACCACTCTTCCCTGCCAAAACAATGGGTCATACAATGCTCCTACAGTCATCTGGATAACTGGAAAGCGCTGCCCAGTTGGGCAGTGGGAGCTCCTTTGATTGCAAAAACAGTTGCTCAGACTTGCACTAGAATTTATAAATGGATCCATGCACCTGGTATATGCTACCCAGATGGCTTCTGGGAGCCAGATTTTTTAATAGACATTCATATTGGGCACATTTAATGACATTCATATGGGGCTCTGAGTTCTCCTGAAAATCTGGCCTTGTGAGCCCAGGCACTGGAGAGAGAGAGTTGTTGTAAATGCATGCTACAATACCTTGCATGTCTCTGGATTTTCCCTTTCTGTTGGATGTTGGAGAATATTAAGAAGGCAGAACTTGCCCTGCCTGGCTGAACGCAGTGGTCTGTATAGTCCAATATCCTGCTCCCAGTGGAAGCCAACACTATTCAACTTCCACCCTCTCATCAAAATGACATGCCTAGTCAGTTATCTATTGCTGCATATAGGGGTATGAGGCTTTAATTCCTGAATCCACGAAGGCCGGTAGTCTTCCACCAGGGCTGTCTGTAGATGTCTGCACGTTAACACCTTTGACCTTTATTCAGAGCGTCCCCTTCTTCAGTGTAAAATCCAACGTGGTGAAGTTGACGGTTAGAGTTCAGTTCCTTAGTTCAGTGGCTCTCAACATTTTTTTCTGTTGTGACACACCTGAGAGGAGATGATGATCCACTGCATGACACACTACAATCTGCTGGTGGCAGAGGTGCTTGGGCTGGGACAGGTTGGGTGTGGGTAGAGTCAAGCCAGGACAGGCTGGTGCCCTGGTGATCTGGCTCAATCGAGCTAGGCCTACTTTTGTGGGACAGGCGGTGCCCCCCTATACCCCAACCCAGGCTTTCTGGGTTGCAGCCCCTAAGTCCCTTTACTCCTCTGGCCCTGACTACTGCCTGTGGTGTGTAGCCGGAGCAGGCTATTGATGGCAGCAGAGAGTGGTGAGCGGCAGGAGCTCCAAGCTGGCTCCAAGCTGAGCTGCCAATTTTCCGTGACACACCTCCTGGCTCTTCGTGACACACTGTTGTGTCCCGACACAATGGTTGAGAACCACTGCTCTAGTGAATCCATGGATTGGCCCCAAAATGAACTTCCTTCTCAAAGTAAAAGTGATTCCCTCCCCTGTACTTCTGTCTGAGATGATGTAGCCAGAGGACAAGGAAATAGGGCGAAGCAGTTCCTCTTCCTCCAAAATCTGGGAGAGTTGAGCAATTAGGCAGCTATCTGCTTTCCTACGGGGTTTTCTATCTCACTGATTTTGCATCTTTCCACAAAGATGCACATGCTCGGGATTGGGTCCAGTAGTAGTGTTTTAAAGTGACCATAGGTAAATATTGGATTGCTAATATCAGACCTTAAAGTAGGAGCACATTGGCACTAACCTTCCCAATACTCAAGAAAGGATGTGATCTCTTTAGTTAATATTTATTGCGTTATATTTAGAAACAGATCGGCCTGGCTTTCCCATTATGACTAATTCCCATTCAGTAATAATAATGGAGCATTGCCCTCAGCTGCTCCCGAGTCGGGAACCTGGATGACTTTTATAACTGAGACATTTCCTTCTCGGTACACTGTACCGTGCTTTCCCGCCCAGAATATTCCCATTTCACAGTCAGGAGCTTCTCTAACATGCCTTAAATTGGCCCGCTGGGCTCTTCCCTTGCAGAATTTTAGTGTCTAGCGTGAGGAGGGTTTATTCCCAGAATCTCCTAAGATATTTTTAATAACCAATGGCATGACTATGGGAGAGCAGGAAGTAATGGATCTATCTTGAGATGAAGCCCCATCTCTTGGTATGCCTAGCTAGGCTACAGGGATTGGAGGTAGGTTGGTTGGTTGATTTGGTTTTGCAGGGGAAGCTGTGAAGGAAGTAAAGTGACAACCCACTCAATTGGTTTCGCCAATTGAGGCGAGAACTGGAACCAGCAAGAAAGCTGCACGAGAAGCTGTAAGAGATACAGGGTATAGAGCTAGCCATCTTTGCTTGCTGAGTGTGATATGCTGGAAGGTTCCCTCTTCATTCAGAAATGAAGCTACTTTCCCCGGGATGAGGCTGGCGTGTATGCTCCGTTCCCAGTGTTTATGTTCTTCAAGTTTCTCCATTCCATTTTGGCAGAGGGACTGGAGCAGCTGGATGATGTTTAATGCTAGGAGAAGAGATTCTTCTGCCCCCACCTTTCAGTTAAGCTTGGGCCTCACTATTGAGTGCCTATTAAATGTCAGTTAAGGAAAGAGCTCCCTGGGTGCTGCTTTGGGGGTGGGGAGGAGCTTGTAGTGAAGCATAGTGGATGCAGGGGAAGTTTGTCACATGAAGCGGTCCCTGGACCGTGATTGTTGGATGCACCTGTTTCTACAAATTCATGTGCCAATGGGCAGCTGCTGTCCCAGCTCATATTTTTTTTTTTATTCCTTGTTGAAGGGCAATTTAGGCTGGGGTCTTCCACAAGAAATATCTTTTTGGTGTGCTTTATCTTCCCACTCTCTCCAGCCAGTTCCATTTATATGCTTGTTTGAATTAGGTTCCAAGGACACAACAAGCTTTTATTTGTTTGCTTTTTGTACTTTAATATATAGAATGATAGCAACTCTCTGCAGCCTTCTTCCCTTTTGGGCCCCTCTGAGTGTGGACATTACCATCCAGAAAATAGCATTTAACCCTTTTAGCTCTTACAAAAGATGGTGAGGCTGTTCTTCAGCAGCTTAATAAGGCAGGGCACTTCCTGGATGGCAGTTTGATGTTTCTGTTGTGGGAGTAATAAGGCAATATGCATGAGCTGCTCATCCATCATATTTACACACATGCCAGGCCTGCTTCTCCCTTATGTGGTGCTGTTTATAAAGGGGGTTGGGGGTTGATTCCTCTCCTCTCAAACTCCCACACTATTTTTATTCTTCAGAGAGGGATGGTAGGATGATTATCAAGCACATTCACACCCCACTCCCCCCCACCCTCAGCAGGGAAATTTTTTCTACAGTACCTACTCACAAACAAGTCTCCAGTGGGGCAAATTTTGTACAGGTGTGTGCCCTTTCACAAATAGGATGTGAGGTGGTTCCCTTCCCCCACCCCCCACCTTCCAGGCACATCCCACTGTCTTTCACTGTAAGCTGTATGCCTTATTGCCTTCTCTGCTTTTTAAAAATCCCTCCATGTATCTCAAAGGAGCAATTGGCTTGCTCCCAAATGCATCTTTCTTGCTTCCCTGCCCCCCCCCCAATTGGTAGCTGCAGAACCAGAAACACAACTGATCACCAGTGCATCATTCTACACTGCAGAAGTAGTATGTGTTTGTAGATGGATAGAGAAGACAGAGGTATAGATGCATAGTTTGTAAACAACCTGTGGATCTATCAAGACTCTCTCCCTAACAATTGACTTAACCCTTGATTTAATATCCACACAGAGGCGTGGGGAGAAATTTAAATTCCACCACTTTTGGAAGGGCACCTTGTGTGCCCCAGCTGGAGCCCCAGGGGCTGGAGATACGCTCACACTCTCTACTGGGCCCCAGGGGCACTGTGTGCCCCTGCTTCTTATTGGGTGGGCCATGCCCCTGTTTGTCCCCTCCCCTGGTGCACACCCCTGTATCTATATTCACACTTACTTCAAAGTCTGACCAAACTAGTTACCAATGCTTCTGGATTTAAAAAAAAAGTGGATTGGGAGACCCGCCTTCATCTCTCCAGACCTAGATTGCTAATGTTAACGTGTCCCAGGTTGCATGGGCTGTAAGCAGGGGTTAAAGTAAGGGGGAATGCACCAGAACACAGTTCCAGGGCCCACAAATTTGAGGTGCCAGAGTTCCGGGGCCCCTAAAAATAGAAGAATCCGGTGGAACGCATGCTCCGCCCTGTCCTGGCTGCTGACAGGTCCTACTTCCCACTATTGTTAATCACAATATTTATTGTGTTATGCAGTGTTTGCTAGTTTGCGACTATAATTGCTGTAGACGTAAATGCCATATAAAATTATAAATATTTTTGTGGAGCGATAACCGATGCACGTGGTACTGAGAAGTGGTTGCAAATGCCTACCTGGGCTGGGGCCCGCACATGTGTGAAGGGGGTCCAGACAATATGGGAAGGGGGCCCGAAGATTAGGAGGGTTCTGGGGCCCATGAAATTATACTTTAACCACTGGCTGTAAGTGCTGCCACTCCAACATTCCCTCTCCACAGCCATGCAGGGATGGGAGCTGACGCAGAGGGCTGGACAAAGGCTGCATTGTTTAAGGCACTCCCCTTGGTTTACTTGATCCAGAAGAGTAAAGCTGGCAGCCCTACCCTGCAAACACTTCATTGTGCACTGCATTGGTGGTTCCAGTGAGGGCAGCGGGGCTGCTTGCAGGAGGAAGGGTTTGTATTGGGCTGCTATGTGGTGATCGTGTATCCTGGCCATCCGGCACACGTCCTCTCCTCCTTCAATCCCTTCGAGGGATGCAGTGATGATGAAGTCTTTGAAGGCTGGGGGGGGGGGGGGGGTGAGAGGGGCACCCTGGAGAGAGCAGTGCTCCTTGGAGGCTGTGAGGTTTAGTAATTTTGCAGCAGGCTGGGCGGTCGCGGTGCTGGTTTGAGAGGCGGCAACTAGTACATGCAGAAGGGTCCAAGTAGAGAGGATATTGCATCTCCAGGGCAGGATGGCTTACTTTTGGCTGCTGCTTTTTATCATGCATCCAGTACCTCTTCGGAGAAGGAGAGGAGGGAACTAAGTACCCCTGTGGCTCCTTTCACCTGTAACAGCCACTTTTGCAGAGATGCCAAACAGAGAAGAGTGAGCTCCTTTCTGTCCCGCCTCCCCCCCCGCAAGGCTTTGTGGGGTGTGGCTGACTGTCACACTGCAAGGCTCTTCCAGATTGTTAGCCATCTTGGGGTATCATGACCTTGGTAAATGAGTAATTCTTTACGTTAAAAATAAAAAGTGATGTCACCACCTTCCTGTAAAATTGAAGCATTTCTAGGAAGGATAGCTCTGTAACCTCACTCTGAGTGTCTCGCTGTTTTTTTTCTACCTCCTTTATCTGGTCCCCACCATCTGTTGTTTGTAGCTCTCCCTTTTTAACACGTTCCCATGTTTATCTCTTTAGTCAAGCGTTGAGCAGGAGGGGAATGACGTCAGGTGCTAATTTTCCTTCTCCACCATCTTGTTCACATTCTGCCCTAGATTCCATCCAAACTGCCCCCATTATAGATAGTCAAAGGAGGTTGTACTGATGAAGCAGAGGGTAGAATTTCGGTCTTTTGTCATCTTTGATTGGCTGTTTCTCATAGAAAACAGGGTTGGGGAGGGTGCCATGTTACTCCTTAACCACTTATATTCCAATAGAAAATTTCTAGATGGCAACTACATCTTTCTGTGTTTATTTCCTGCCTATGAGATGGTCCAGAAACTTTGATTTGGGGATTACCTGGCTTTCTCCCTAGTCAGTGGGGGGGGCAGTTCATGAGTGTTTCAATTTGCTGTGGGCTGAGGTTCCGCTTGCCCTGTGATTCTCGCAAGCGTGGTCTTGGCCAATGTTCCATCAGCAGAGCCAGCTGAGAGATTTAGCAGCTGAGCAGAGTAACTCTAGGCATGCTGTCGGCATGTTTGGGTGCAGGATGTTCCAAGGTACATGTTGGGACGGGAAAGGAGAGGTAGATGGTATAAAAATGATCTTGCTTCATGTGATAAAGCATCTGTGACTGGTGACGGCCTGGCTCTACTGAAAGAGCACTGGTAGCAAAGACATCGCAGCAGCATGTGATGTTTTGATTCCGCTGTTTGCATGTAAGCATCCTGAGTCTGAGTCACAGACAAACAACCGTCCCTGTTTTGGCAGGATGAAAGGAAGCTTAGATTGGAGTGTATCTAAACTCCAAAGCTTTTGGCTCATATCGTCCTCCCTCTCTCCCCACTACCTCTCATGTTTGTTTTCTTCTTTTCAAACTTCTCCACAAGTAGCTGGTAATGTTTCTCTTACGTGGCTTGTCTGCAACATGCAGTATTTGCCATTTATCCTTCATGGGAGAAAATCCCACTTCAAGCATCGGACGAAGTGGGATTTTCTCCCACGAAAGCTCATGTGATAAATAAATTTGTTAGTCTTTAGAAGAGCCACAGGACTCCTTGTTTGTTGAACTGGACTAACACGGCTAACCCTTTGGAACTTGGATATATCTAGGCAAATTCTACACACTCTTCCAGTCATGCAGCTTAGAAGCTCTTGTCAGAATATAATGCTCCTTCCTGCCAAGAATAACTAAGAACGCCACATGCTTTTTGCTAGGTAGCTAGAGTATGGGTTTGTTTGTTTTTTTTTGGTGGGTTTTTTTCTATTGAGTGCAGGCCTGGCACAATTATATAGGTGAACTAGGTGGTCGACTAGGGTGCTAGGCTTTAAGGAGCACCAGATTAAATGGAAGTGAGTTTTTTCTCTATTTAAAAAATATATTCTGTTATCCCTTTTAACATTGGGCAGGGGCTCCAAAGTCATAGTTTGCTTAGGGTGCTGAAAAACCCTTGGACTGACCCTGATTGAACCACAAATCACCCGATCAAAAAGAAAGTAGACCCAACCTGAGCCCCTGTGACAAGCATCACATAAAGGCTTTCTACTGGAGGGCCCCAATACTTGATACAATCACTGATGTGGTTCTAATTGCTAGCGGATTTTGCTGCCTGTTGTCATCTTGATGGGACTGCCCTGCAGATTTCAGAGACTATTCTGGATCACTCTTCCTAGATGTGACCACAAAATCACACTGTTTGCAGTAAGAATTAAATAAAATAACTGAACTTCAGAACATCTTACATGGACTTGAAAGGATGAAGAGAAATTTCTACCTCCTTCTATAGAACTCCATTTCAAGACTTCCCAAGTTTGCACAGTGACAGCACATCCAAAGGAAACCATGTGTAACCCCCTTGCCAGGCCGTGACGGCAGCGGCAAAGGACCGGGTTCTATTCCTAGGGGTTCCCAAATAATGTCACACCACCAATTAGCTCGAGCCCCCACCCAGTCTCCTGGGAAATTACACACCACTCCCTGGGCGCCCTAGAAGGGCGATACTTCCCCTCTCGCAAGCACAAGTCTGAAGGTAACATACAAGACTTTTAATAAGGCTAAATAAAAGCAACATCAAAACGCAGCACTGGTTGGGATACAGTGCAAAGATTCCCACCAAACCCAATAGACAGAACTCATTCCACCATTAAGGGGGAAGGGGGAGTCAGCCCTCAGTCCTCCCCTCCAATTGTCCTCTGCCACCTCGAGGTCTGCTCACACCACCCTCTGGCCACTCACACCCGCTGTCCGCAGATGCTGTCTGGGTCCGCCGGCTCTGCCGCTGGCCTCTGGTCACACCTGCTGTCCGCTGGCTCTGCCTGCTGTCCGCTGGCTCTGCCACACCGCCCGCTGGTCACACCTCCTGTCCGCTGGCTCTGCCTGTTGTCCACTGGCTCCGCCACACCGCCCGCTGGTCGCACCTGCTGTCCGCTGGCTCTGCCACACCGCCCGCTGGTCACACCTG
>ML685792.1:12137293-12224075 GCA_007922175.1 Pelusios castaneus | reverse complement strand
GAGAGAGAGAGAGAGAGAGAGAGAGAGAGAGAGAGAGAGAGAGAGAGAGAGAATCAAAACGGAGTGGGGGAGGGGAGCGGAGGACATAGACTGAGAGCCCCATGTCTGGAGCTGCATAGTTGTCGCATATTGTAGTGCTTGAGTATGTGAGGCAGGCTGAGCTATTGGGTGCAGGGAAGGAAGGTCCTTTAATTTTAGGATCCCTAGATGCATGAGTCACTCCACCAGGAAAGTATGGGCCTCAGTTCCTCTATGCTTTGTGAAGTCTGCTTTTTTTTTAAAAAAGCGATGCTTGTTTGGTGTGTGTGTGTGGTGTGTTTACCACAGACAAAAGGTGCTGGGCTGACAGCCCTGCAAAATGGCCTGTCAGAGTGTCTTCAAACCACCACCATCGTGCCTCATGTCTCACCTGGTGAGACAGCCTTTGAAGGTACAGCTATGCTGAAGGTGTGACTTCCTGCTCGAGCAGATGTACCTGTGCCAGCTCTGCTCAAACTTGGGCACTAAAAAAAAAACCAAAAACTGTAGCTGCCACAGTGTGAGCAGTGGGATAGGTTAGCCTGGAGTACGGTACTGCCCAAGTCTCTAGGTATTTATGCAAGCAGCTACCTGTTCATGCTGCCATAGCTTGGTGTCTGTTGGTGCACTGACTTCTTGATCAGGCCTAGCCCAGATGTGTCGACCTGAGCTAGAAATTACACCTCTGGCTTCACTGTCAACATGCTGCGCTTTGTGCCTCCTGCCCCAAATCCTTGCATACAACATTGAGATTGGTAACGGGATAGGATCCCTTCAATCTTCAGAGTCTTGTTCCGCCCTCCTGCCTCTCTACCCTTTCACATGGTTGCAGCCTTGGGTGATCTGTGACTAGCTTGTCCCCTGAACACACCAAGCAGCATTTGTCCTAGCATTTGTCATGTAGCTCTTTGCCTGAAGAGGCATTTGCAAGCATCTGAAAATCCATGCAGGCTGGGCGAGGGCATAGAAAGAAGCAGAAAAAGCATTTGTATGGTCCCCTCATGTGGCATGAGAAGAGAGTGTCATGCTTTTCATCCTGCCCCTGATGGGGATCTCTTCCCTCTCCTATGAGTATCACAAAGCTGAATCCAGTGGAAACTGCTGACAGAAAGAGGCCTATACAGCGCCCTCCTCCAGGAGAGTAGTAAGTGAAATAATCTGTTTAGAACAATATCTGGAATGACTTCATCTCAGACATTCCTCATATACCAGGGTTTCTCTTGCCACATCTGACCCAGGAATCTTACAGGAACTCTGTCCAGGGGAACCACATCAGACCGATTCTATACTGTTTGTTCATACAAAGGCTTGATTCTGAATTTCTTGGTATCACTTCTGCAACTGAGAAGAGGAAGTAGAGCTATGTGGCTTTGATTCTCTAAATCAGGGGTTCACAACCTTTTGTGGGTTGTGAAATGCTTGATGGTGTATTGCAGCCCTACAGGACACACCAGCTCACATTCCCCAGGCAGACTCCAGCCATTTCTCTGACTCTCAGCAACACACTTCCCGTTGTGTGGCGACACGGTGGTTGAGAACTGCTGCCCTAAACTGTGCAAATGAATAGATGGCTACTGTAGGGTTGAGGTTCCCACTTCAGTTCTCGGTTCATTCCCCTCCCTGACTTCAAAGATGAAATCCTGCTAATGTGGTAAGGTTTTATCTGTTCGACTGCTAACACCAGGAACACCCTGGCTTTTACACAAGACTTCCCAGATTGATTTAGACTAGTTTTCAAACCTCAGTAACACTCCACGCAGAGTTGGGCCCAACTTCAGCTTTGTATCTAAACACAGAATCCGGACGTCTGCTGATGTCAGAGTTTTGACCCTTAAATAAGTCCGGTCTCTTGCAGCCTCTGTTTCTCCTGCCCATGCTTTGTCTTGTCTGTTTAAAGCACGGCTCGACAAAATAGCCTCCCAGCTAGGTGCCATCAGTTTTGTTTTCGGTCACAAAAGGGCACACCTCCACTGCATTTCTGCAGGGGAGCTAGGAGCCAGGATACAAACCCTGATCGCCATGGCAACCTGGCACCAGGTTTTTGTCAAGCCCTGGTTTAAAGTGTAAGCTCTTCAGGTTAGAAAAGGTGACTTATGTTTTATACAGCATTTGGCACGATGGGGCTCTGATCTCGGGTGGAGCCCCTTAAGCGTTACCATAATGGCTGAATTTTAGTCCTTGCCTTGATTTAAAAAATAAGTCAACCTAATATAGGTCAACTTATAGTTACCATTGTAATTACTGCGGTGGCTGATGTCCACACTACCTTCCTTGGGTCAGTGAAGTGCATTTTCTTCACCAGGAGTTGTGTCCACTGATCCAACGGGTAGTGTGGGAAGCTGAGCCCCATCTCTCAGCTTCCTGCTGGGAGCCCACAGGGTCCTGGGCTCCCTGTAGACTGCCCTCTCACTCCACGATCCCAACCTGGAGCTGGGGGAAGCTGCAGGCAACTCCTCCCTTCTTGTCAGGAGAAGCCGTGCAGTGCTTCTTTGTTCCCCACTCTCTGCGGAAGTAGGCAGCAGTTTCAATTTCAGGTTCAGCGGTGTCATTGACATGGCTGGGACCTCCAGGGCTTCTCCACCTGCTCCCCACTGGGACAGCCGAGAGTGGAGACCAGCAGCCATGGCTTCTCACCCCACTTTGAGCTAGGAGTAAGGGGAGAAGTCTGAGCTGCTGGTCTCCACTCTCGGCTGGGGGCTGGTGTGAGAAGTCGGGGCTTCGCCACCAGCTCCCCACCCAGACAGTCCTGTCAGTCACACAGCTGAGCCTGAAACTGATATGGCTTCCTGTTCCAACCTGGACTGGGAATCAGCAACCCTGGGCTGCTTGTGGTGCTCTCGGCTGGGGCCTGGAACCAGGCACCTGGGCTTCAGCTTTCTTGTTGCAATGAAATTGACAATGTCAGCCCCTACCACTGATGTAAGGGGGATGCAGAGTCTACATTGCCACTGTTTCCCC
Organism: Pelusios castaneus; assembly: GCA_007922175.1. Taxonomy (NCBI): domain Eukaryota; kingdom Metazoa; phylum Chordata; order Testudines; family Pelomedusidae; genus Pelusios; species Pelusios castaneus. The sequence continues at coordinate 12,221,099 of ML685792.1, read as the reverse complement.
CTGTTATACTTTAAAATATGAAAACCAACAAGATCTTACTTGGAAAATAAGGCATTATGCCACATTTAATGTGAATACATTGAAAATTCAAAAGGCTGCTTTGTCATGTTGCTGATGTTTGATGCGATGGCTCTTAATGACTTAAGAGGTAGCAAACATGACATCTTTGTTATCCTTCCAGTACATCTTTGGGTGTTTAAATTTCTTAAGTTATCTTGATTCAAGTTCTTCTGCCATTTGCAAAACTCTAAAGGGGTAGCCATGTCAGTCCAGTTCAGCAAAACAAACAAGGAGTCCTGTGGTACTTTTAAAGATTAACAATTTATTTATCACATGAGCTTTCGTGGGAGAAAATCCCACTTCAGACATTTAAAGCATCTGACGAAGTGGGATTTTCTCCCACAAAAGCTCATGTGGTAAATAAATTGGTTAATCTTTAAAAGTGCCACAGGACTCCTTGTTTGTTTAGTTGATAAAACTCTCTAGTGTAGATCAGGCCTTCCTTTATGGGATTATACTATGGGTATGGTAGCCTAGTCAATCTAGGTTTTTTGCGCTGTCCTAATTGTTATAGTGTCTAAGAACTATGCCCTCAGAGCCAACATCATTGCTTGCACTCACTGGTCAGGATAATTCTTAGAAGTGGAAGGTGAAGGATCAGTGCAAATTGAAAACAATGAACTATTTGCTGTCTATTGTTACTAATGCAGTTCTGGCTTCTCACAGAGTTGTATATGATTCAAGTGGGAAAAAATTGCTCCGGGCACGGTGGTTCTGTTTGTTCTAAACATCTCTAATCAGAATCTTATTTTTAAAAAGAAAAAACAACAACAACAAAAAACAACCCCTAAGGAAATATAATTTGTTCATAGAAAAGTTGAAACCCGTATTGAGAAGTTAAATGTGAAAGGCAGACAGAACCGTTTACCTGAATGTAGCTTACACTGAACTGTCGCTATTGGTATATCGCATTATAGAGGTGCATTCTACCGGAAGATGTATAAAGTACCAGTTTCCATTATGAAGAGTTCACAACCTGCAAGACAAAACATGAAACCCCAGCTGCAAGAGTTATTCTAGACTTTCTGGTGTTTAGATGTGGTGCACGTGTTTTGAATAGGGAAATGGAGATGGTGAAACTACAATAAATAGGGGAAGGGTACTTGACCGTTGCCTTGGTAGAAAAAGGGTGTTCTGCCTGATCCAAACTGTTGCTCAGAATGTTTGTGTGTTTCAGACTGAGAGGCCATGGTTAAGTGTGTTCACTTTTATCACTTGTTCTCTACCTCCCAGGACAGATACAGGGTTAATGTGAGTCAGCCCTTTCCTTTGGAAAGGCTGCTCATTCCAGGTCAGGTTACAGAGCACAATGCAAAGGAAAATCTCTTGGCAGCATGGCCCCTGGTCTGGAGAGAGGGTCACCCCTTCTTCCCTCAGCCCTTTTGAAAGGGATTTCAAAGTCTCAGAATAGGCTTAAAGAAAATATTGCGGCCCCCCCCCCACACACACACACGCACGCATTCTTCCGTGACTCAGTGGCTTGGCACTGCCTTTCCCTTGGGAGAGCCTCTAACTTGGTCAATGAAGTATTCGGTATACAAGAGTGCATTGTCTGATTAAAATATTTTTTTGTTTGGTTTAAATAAACTCTAGAGACGCATCCCACTCTCTTGGCTTTTAGTAACCTCCATTGCTCTGGCTCTCTAATATACAAACAAATGACCTTTATGAAAGAAACTGGCTTAAGTCCCAAAAGCCTTTGTCTTTTTGTTGCTTTCTGAGTGCAGTCCAGCCATCACAATCCTCTTCCTGCTAGACTAGCCGCCCTCACTTCTCCAGAGGAACAGCTTCCATCCTTTGGATTTCAGTCAGGAAACACCAAGTAGGATATGGGATCAGATGTATTGAAAATCCAGCTTCTCTGGTGCCTGAATTTTCTTCCCTGCCCTGAATTGATATGGAACTTGGAAGTAGGGTTGCAGCCAGATTCCTTTCCAGTGGGCTAGAATCCTGTGCGCATGCGTGTGCGGGCTTAGCGTACGTTACAAGCAGACTTGTGGCATCCTGTTCAGGTTCTCCTTTCGATTCCAAGGAAATATTAGCACGCTAAAAGCAAACTTCTCAACTGATACTGGCGTCAGCTTCATTACCTAGAGATAGTTCATTGGAGAGCGGGTCAGAGACGAGAAGAATTCTCCCTCTGTTATCTGTGTGTGCCCCTATTTCTGGCCAGGACCAAGAGTGCCACGAGACACTAGCTGTATGGCTGCTTCTCCAGTAGCAACCCAGGAGTTTAGTCTGGCCAGTCCTTAAATCTCCATGAATGCGCCACCCCCCCCCCCCCCCAAAAAAAACAAAAAACAAAAAAAAAAAAAAACCAAAAAACAAACAAATGCCCTATGTTCCCACTGAGAAATTAGAACTTTCGTCCTGGCTTTGCATCTGCATTCTGTCCCTAACAGTCCTGAGCGAGTTTAATGTTTTTCTTGGTTTGAGGACTAAATTGAAACATATGGGGGGGAGGAATCTAGTTTGCTTTGAACCAAAACAATTATTTTTTTTTCCTTTAAAAAAAACCCAAAAAACAAAACACCACTAAAACACCTTTGTCAAACAAAAAAACTTTGAAAAGCATGTGTCAACTTGAGGCCAAATGTTTTTAGCCTTTCCCCCCATACTATGTTTTGTTTAGGCCTTTTGAGGGTGTTTTTTACCTATTTTTAAACACTGCCACATTTTGAAACTCCATTTCTAAAGGAAATGTGTCAAAAACAGCATTTTGACTTTTTAAAAAAGTGGGATTTTTTCCTCAGCCAAAACTATTACTTGAGTTTCAACACAAACTTGTAAATAGATGCAGAGCACTAAAAAATGCATTCTTTTGACAGAAACAAATCTACTTGTCCAAAAAGGGGGAGGGGGGAGGGAAGCACTTAGTTCTAATCCTGAATGAGATGCTGCCTTGACTGCAATCCAGTGTAAACTAAAGCAGCGGTTCTCAATCATTGTGTCAGGATATATTGCTGTGTTCCCACACAGTGGTGTGTCTTGGAGAGCTGGGGAGATGGCTGGAGGGGGTGAGCTGGTGTGTCCTGCAAGGTCGTGACACGCCACCACTGAACTAAAGACAACTTTCCTTGCTCCTTCAATTACTGTTATTCCTTCACGCCTCACAACATGCCCACAATATTGGCTAGGAATGTTGTTAATGGGGGAGTTCCTCTCTTCCCTCAGTCACAAATTTCCTCCTCTAATCCACCCTTATTTACAATTCCCTTAATAAAAGGAGTTAGCGGAGTTTTGTCTCCACAAATGTATGGTATTCTGACTTCTAATGCTGCATACAGTTTCTCTGGGAACACAAGTTGCTCCTTTACCATCATTACCTCTCTTATAAGAGACTCTGTATCCCTTTCTTCATTTTAGTTTTGAGTCTGAAGGCAGCAAAATAGATTTGATCGGTTACAGAAAGGAATCTTTCCAGTCAGGTTGGCTGTCTTTAAATACCTTCCCTCTGTTCCTTTGATGAGTTCAGCTCAATAATACTTGAGTTGTCAAAGTGTATGCAGAGGGATGAAGAGTCCATTTTGTCACAAGTAATTATGATCTGCCATGTGTGTAACTTTATCCCATGTCCATTTGTCATGATGGTAGGATGCTGGGCTGTGTAGGGTTAGCTCTGCCTCTGCCATCTCTCTAGAGTTTTATGTATGGTTTTTTCTTCATTGCTGCTTTTTTTTTTTTTTTTTTGGGGGGGGGGGGGGGGGTTGGACAGTGTCTCTTATCCGTTCTGATAGTTCAAGAAATATCTTACACTACCAGATTACCTGGGAACTGGAGCAGGCCTTCAGCATGACGTGGAAATTATTAAGCAGATTCCTCTAAAGGGAGAGCACCAAGTATAAATTTGCCCCTCGCACTTTAAAATAGTAGTTACACAACTTCTGAGAGCCTTTGTCATCCGTCTGTGTGGAATTGTCTCCTAGAGGCCTGCCAATCTTCATCTGATGAGATTGTGTTTAATGCCTTCCCATCATCTTGTTCCTCTCTGTGCCCTCCTCTCCAGGCACACAGCAAACTCTACTTTTCCATCTTATTGGTCTCCTACCAACTGGCCTTGGCACTTTCCCAAAACTGTTACTCCCTTTGCAGTGATCCTTCACAGCCTGACCTGTTGCAGCTGAACTGCTGTCTGAATTGGAACAAACTCACAGGCTCATAACATTCTGACTACTTAACACTCCTCATGCCTCAAATCCTCCATGGTTTTACAGCTTTCATGAGCTTGCTTGCCAGCAGGGGTTGCTCTTGCCCCTTCCTGACTCTTGCAAGCCTCTATCTCAAGGGCCAGCAACCTAAGAGCTATTTTTAAAAATTTCCCCAATAACTGTTTTGAGAGCTGCAATGGGTGTAGCCTCCTGATTGGGGGAGCTGGGTCAGGGCATCTTCTGCAGGGTCCCCTGGCAGGGGGATGGGAGCCTAGAACCAGGAGCAGAATTCTCTCCCCCCTCCTCCCCCAGGGCTCCTGGTGGCAGGAGGGGACCCAAAGCCTGGAGCCGCAAGGGGGCAGCCAAAGAGCCACATACGGCTCCAGAGCCACAGGTTGCAGACCCCTGCTCTATCTAATATTTGACCAGCTAGTTTTTCTTGTGTTCCTACGTTCGAGTGTAAAGCTGACTGTCAGCAGTGTTGGCAGGTCCTGAAAGAACTTCATGGGCAACATCCTAAATCCTCCTGGTTGTGGGTGAACAGAGTAGTTTGCAATAAGGCCTGCAGGTCCACTCTAACCAGCCTGAGTCATTTTGCAAGGAACTGAATGGATGGATGCACAGAGTACTTGGACATGGAGGGGATGCTGAAAGTGTTGTTTTTATTGAAGTAGTGCCTAGGAGCCCTGGAGTGGACTGGGATCCCATTGCGTTAGGTGCTGTACAAATACAGTTCCTATATCAAAGAACATCAAAGCCCTGTCCCCAGCTATGGAGTTGACCAGTGTAGGAGGGTTCCCAGAGCACTGTAGATTCTGATGGCAGCCAAAAATACTTGACACTTATAGATTGTAGTCAGGAAGAGTGCAGGTAAAAAGTTAGCTTCCTCCTACAATTAATCACTTTGCATTTCGTTAAAACCGTTACAAGCCCATTGCCACAAGGAAGTCAGAGTCACTCACTGCAAATCCCTATGGGTTTCATAGAGTGGAACTTCCTCCTGTGGCAGGCTCCCTCAGGGCAACCCTGGTTGCTGTTGTTTGCATTGCAGGTGGCTTTCTCCAATTGCTAGTGGCTGTATATAACAACATCTGTTGCCTAAAAGCAGCATTAACAATGAGAAATTAAGCACTCCAAATGTTAAAGTGCAGACATTCAGGCTGCTCCCATGATGTTGTCTGTGCCATAGAATGATAGAAATGCAGTGCTGCAAGAAGCCTTGAGAGGTCATCTAATCCATCCCCTCTGTGATGGAGAGGGACCAACTATACCTAGACCATCCCTAACAGGGGGTTTATCTAACTTGTTCTTGAAGTCTTCCATTGACGGGGATTCCATAAGCTTCCTCAGTACCATATTCCAGAGCTTCTCTTTTTCTTGTCATTGGAAAGCTTTTCCTAATATCGAACCTAAATCTCCCTTGCTGCAGGCTAAGCGGATTACTTGTCCCACCTTCAGTGGACATTGAGAACAATCGATCGTCATAATAGCTCTTGACATGTTTAAAGACTCATCAGGTTCAGTTGTCATCTTTAGTCTTAAGGGGGGGGGAAGTCATTTTGCTAATGCTTTCTCCCAGGTCAGGCTTTCTAAATCCTTTTATCGTTAATGAATTCTCTCAAATTTATCCACATTTTTTTTTAATTGTGACAACCAGAATCGGACATAGCACACTCACAGAGACCTCACCACTGCTGAATGGAGCAGGACAGTTGCCCCCTGGTGTCTTCCATATGGCATTCCTGTTATTGTATCCCAGAATTGAAGCTTTGTTTGCAACTGTCATCACACTGTTGATTCATTCAATTTGTGTTCCGCTATAACCCCCAGATTTCTTTTGGCTGTACTATCAATAGCCAGTTATTCCCCATTTTATAGCTGTGTATTTGATTCCTCTCCTCCCCCGCCCCCCTTCCTAAGTAAAGTACTTGGCACCTGCCTCTGATTTTCATGTAGTTGATTTCAGAACAATTTTTTATAGCTATCGATGTAGTTTTAGTTCTGAAACTGTCCTCCAAGGTACTTGCAAGCCCTCCCAGATTGTTGTCATAAGCAGACTCTCCATTCCATTATCTAAATCATTAATTTAAAATATTGAATAGTACCAGACCAGGACAGACCTTTGTGGTTCCCCACTAGGTATATCCTTCCACTGAACCATCTGAAAACCCTAATCTTTGACCCGGTTTTCAATCACTTCTGCGTATCCACCTTTAGAGTAACTTCGTTTAGACAACACTGTCCTAGTCTGAGAATGCCCTGTGGGACTACCTGAAAAGCCTTACAAAAATTAAGCTAAATTATATAGATTGCTTCCCACTATCCACTAGCTCAGTAAACCTCTCAAAGAAGGAAAAGGGATTGCTGTGGCATCACTTGTTCTTGACAAAGCCATGTTGCCTCCCAGTTGCTCATTTTTATTGAACCTGTGTCTTACTGAAGCATAGTGGTGTTAAGTTCCAGAGGAGTAGCCATGTTAGTTTAGTTCAGCAAAACAAACAAGGAGTCCTGTGGCACTTTTAAGGACTAACAAATTTATTTCTCGCACGAGCTTTCATAGGTGAAGTCGCACTTTATCAGATGCCAGAGTTGAGAGAACTTGCATTGTAAAAAACTTAACAGTATGGTAGTGAAAGATAAATTCTGTGATTACATTTCACTGCATCAGGTCAGATTACTTCAGCAAGTCAAACAAGTTGTATAGATTCAGACACAACATATCAAAGCGGTGAGATTGAGAGAAGATTTATCTTTCACTTTCATACTGTAAGTTTTTATAATGTGAGTTTTCTCCACTCTGGCATCTGATGGGCTTCCCATGAAAACTCATGCGAAAAATAAATGTTAGTCTTTAAAAGTGCTACAAGACTCCTTTTTGTGTTATAGTGGAGTTAGTTATTGCTCTGTATTGCCTGGTTGCTGTTGATTTAAGTAATATCTTAGTGTCCCTGGAGCTTGGGATAGCCACCTCTTTTGTTCTTAGAAATCCAAAGTGATACAAATACTGCATAGGGCGGGGGTTCTCAACTTTTTTTGTGCCGTGACACAGTTGGCACCACAGCCAACCATTCACAACACAAAAGTCTCCCTCTACTAAAGAAATGTCCGTTGCCTGCAGCTTGAGCAGAGACACAGAAAACACAGCCTGCCTCCTCCCCCCCTCCCGCTACTGGAAAAATCCTTAGCCAGCACCACTTTCAGGGGTGGCAGTGAGCCCACCCCCTGCCACCGCGACTCGCCCCATCCCAGGAAGAGGCCCCATGATCCTGGAAGAAGAACCCACCAGGAAGGCAGGGGCTTTTTTGGCAGTGAGAGGAGTACCAGCGACAGTTAGCTGCTGTGCTATGGCACTCTTTTTAGTGTCACGACACATTGGTTGAGAACCGCTGGCACAGGAGGTTGGCTTTTCCAAAGTACCCAACACTGGCCTGATGTTGCTCCCATTGAAGTCAGTGGTATTCTTTAGTAGGAACAAAGTTAAGCCAGTAATGTGCATGTTGAAAAACCCACTCTTTAAACCAAGCAATATGTTTTAAGGTTTAAAAGGAATCTAAACCACTACATTGTGAGAACTACATTCACTTCTAGAGCCTCCTAATTTGCTTGACTACTCAACTTCAGCATTGCATCATTGCTTTAGTTATTCCATGTTTGATTGCTTTTTTACTTGTTTGCTTGCTTTTTGGGGGGGTTTGCCTTTGATTTTGCTGACTTTGAATTTTCTTTTTTATGAAGACTGACTTGACTTGAGGTGCTTAAAGAGATTATTAGCTTCTTAAGTCTCATTACAATCTGCAAAAATAAGACCAGTTTAAAATGATTCAGGCAGTTTCAGACTCTGTGTTCGTTTGCATGCTTTGTTTTCATACTCAAATGATGAAGCAGACACTGGCTGAAAAAGAAATCTGTCTGAGGCAATAATGTGCAACTTCATAATTTCTGTAAAGGATGGATATTAGAAGTAGCTTGAAGCAGACATTGGAACTCAACTAGCCGTTGCTTACTTTTGTCTTCTGTTATTTTTGTGGTGTGGCTTTTTTTTGTTGTTGTGGTGTTTTTAAGTAAGCTGTTCATAAGAGTGAGCAGAACCAGCTATAATTCTTTCTCTACACAACTCTGCTTATCTAGCACAATCTGAGCTTGCAGTACCTCCTGCTGTTTCTTTTGGGCCATAGTTACCCAAACTTTGTAATTTTGCTTTTCACAGAGCGCTAACATGTTGGTCAAAGGCTAAAATGTTTGTAGTGAAGACTCTTCACTAACAAAGTTTGACTATCTGTGTCTCTCTCTTTGCAGGGATTTACATCTTGATTGCTGTTGGTGCCGTGATGATGTTTGTGGGGTTCCTGGGGTGCTATGGTGCTATCCAGGAATCACAGTGCCTTCTGGGAACGGTAAGAGAGACAAACCCTTAAAAGCAACATGGAATCTGCCAGATATCTTACCTATCACTTATCCAGATTTCATGTGAGGGAGGGAGTGGACATCTATTGGAGTTACTTAAAGCTGAACTGAATGCAGCCCTGGCAAACAGTGTGTAGAAGTATGTTGCCTTGGCCCCTGGATAAGACTAGCTCTCTTCCATTTTTAATAGTCTATGACGATAATGAGAACTAATCCTTAGGCCACTGACGAAAGGTATAAATAATTTGTGTGCTTTAAGGGTGAGTGTAGTCTCTATGAGCACCCCATTGCCCCTGCCCTTTCAGATGTGAAGCTCCCCATGAGTACCCGAAAAGTAACATTCTCCCTTGCTCTCCAGGTGGCTATGGATCTTGCAGATAATCCAGAACTGCCCACTGCCAGAAAGTCTGTGCTGCTGGTACATGCCATTGTCCTCTTGCTAATTCCTAGGCTAAGGAAGGGGGACAGGAGTCACTGGTAGAATGGGAGAACGTAGGGAGCAGGACATGCTGAGGTTCATTCGAGCAGCCCCAGGGGAAGGAGGCCAGTAGAGAGACACTGCATTTATTTGTCTTGCTCTGGATGCAGTGCCTCTAAACAGCTGTAGAACCCCCGCCCTCCCCCTTTTTTTTTTTTTTTTTTTTTTTCTGATCTAGGGTTTCCTACAAACTCCAGAAATCAGTTTCGGTCTATGGATAACTGTTTTTTAGAGGCTTACTGACTATGATGTGGCCTGGAGCAGGTGCTTGAAAAAAGCTTACTAAGAGCACCATAGTGAGGCCTTCATGGAAAATGCTGGGAAATCTGTTTGTTCATGCAAGCGTTTTTGGAGTGATCTAAAGGCTCAAGACTCCAGGTATATTCTGTTCTATTAATATTTGCACAAGCTCAATGGGAGCGCCAAACTCGTATGATGCTGCTGTTCTCATTCATCGTGACCTCCAGCATCTCCCTTCCTGTCTAACAAGGGAATTCCAGTAGGGAATACTCAGCACCTAAAACTGGGCTAGGTTTTTGTCCATCTTCCTGAGTCTGCAGATAAGACTATTCCATGATATTCCCAGCTCATTCTTGTGACACCTGGGTGCTTTGAGAATCCAAACTAAAAAACCAAAAGAAATAGAAATATAAGAGTAGAATGAGGAAACTATTGGTTTTGTGACCTCTCTTTTGACTCTTGCAAAATTTCATCTGAGCTTTGGGTGAAAGTTCGTGTCTGCATTGAATGCCAACATTGTAATGGACTCTGGCTGGAGAAATTCTAGTACTCAACTGTGTTTGTGGACTGCTTGTAATTAAACATTGCAGTGCTACATCATATGTACTCTGGGAAAGAAATGTCCTTACAAGCAAACTTCCCGCTGACAGCTGTCTGTGCATGTCCTTAAAGAAACTCAGGACCCCCAAAGCCTCTATTTGTAGGGAAATGGGAAGGGGAGGGGTTCATTTGTTTAAAATTATTTCCAGACTGGGTTGTGATCTTCAACTAGACTCCAGTCTGTTTGACTTTCCAAGGAAAACTGTTCCACAGCACTCTCCTGGCAGGACACTGAGCTGGGAATGGAACTCAGTTTTCCAGCCACCAGCCTGATGGGTGAGCTTGGGCATGTCGGTTCTTTCCCTGTGCCTCAGTTTCCCATCTATAAAATGTGGATAAGGCTACTGACCTCCTTTTTAGAGCATTTTGAGATCTACTGATGAAAAGTGTTATCTCAGAGCTAGGAATCATAACTGCTACTAATAATAATTGAAGGTGAGAGGAACGAAGTGGCAAATATAGCTGGGGTTGTCTGAATGAGATGCTGAGGACCTTGGGAATACCAGGTTATAGGCTTTCTGTCAGCAGGTTTTTTGTAAAACCAAGGAACTACAGTAATTGAATACCCTACCTCCCTTTGAAGTATGGAAGGAGATTTAATGGGCAGATGACAGAATACATGTGAGACCTCATAGTGGAAACTGACTGCTTTGGCTGAGATTAGCAGTGCTGACTGAATCTCTCCCTCCCACTCTTGCTTGCCAAGGGAAGGACGGAGGCACCTTTGAATGACACCTGATAATCTGCGGTTACACTAGGAAACTGATGCTTTCAAGGCAAAGTGTTTTAACCTGCTGGATATTTATTTCCCACTGTGATCTCACTCCCTGCATGGGGGTAATGGGTGTTCACAAGAAAATGTTCATTGCAAAGGAATAACACAAGGCAGTCAATGGCATTTAAATTGTCCACAAATGCCAGACTGGAGATCAAGGCATTAAAGACCAGAAACCGCAGAAGTGATCTATTGAGAATACAATCTAATGCTACAGATTTTCTTCTCACTATGTGGCTGGTAGGAGGAAGGTTTTCCTCACATCGGCATGCCTTGATAGTTCTGTGCTGCTACCTGTTAGCCTCCAGCCTCCCGGTTTTTGTTTCGAAAGAAGGCCAGAGTCCAAAGTGTAGGCCATCTGAAGTTTATTGGGGTTTACGAGCAAGGATAATCACAGCTCTTCACACTAATAGAGCTTTCTTCCTCCCACCCCTTCTTGGAAGGCTTAATTATACCCGCCCATAACAGCGCCCCTTACAATGTGTGGTCATTTTCTGGTTTGGAAGGTCTTGAGTCTGTGGGCTTCAAAACCTCCTCTTTTATACCTCAGGGGAGGGGCTCTTCTTTGGCTTTTAGTGTTTCTTTACATACCCCACCCATCTTCCTTGCCCCTCTCAACTGGTTGCTTGACCTTGTTCTGGACTGTGTCTTTGAGGAGCCAGAGCAGAACTGTCTTTCAATTATACAGCCATATATCAAACTCCCACTATATCCAGCAACACTTTAACTCTGTCTTTTCTCATAGTAATAAAAAACTGTCTGGCTGTAGGCAGATGCAACACACAGCATCTTTGTTCTTCATCACACATGTCATAAGGTTCTAATACACAGAGAACTATTGCTTGAAAAATCTCAGCACTCATGGGAACAAACAAACCCAAACTTCTATGCCAGCAAATAAATGGACCTAAATACAGTACAGGCCAAATTGTTATGCTATCATCACTAACTGCCATCGCCACTGATGTAACTTTGGGGAGCGTAGGAAAGACGCGGGAGAGATGACTATTTGAATGGAGGTTCAGGAGAGAATTACACTAAGAGAAAAGGTGTTGGTTGTGAGTGCGTACAATACCTATTGGGAGCTTTGCTTCTCGGGATACAATATAGCTTTATGGAAGGCGAAAAATAAAATCATCCTTGTTTTATAGTAACACGACCTTCAAAAGATGAACGAGAGCCCCTGAAATGGAAGGGCTGGCTTTCTAGCTGGCCTCAGGGAATGTGGCTTTTGCTATAAGGGACAATGTAGTAAGGATCTCTGGTCCGGAGAAGGATGAATGGACTGTGTCTGTTCTGTGCTACTGGGGAGCACCTGAAGTCAAAGCACTGATGCTGGATAGCATGTGTCTGAATGGCACGTTGTTGTTGTTTATGGTTTTTAGTGTGAATAGTCACGCAGCTCTGGCCAAATTCTCTAAAAAGCCCCTATACTTGCTTGCCCTGGGCTCAGTGTGAAATCCAGCTTGGGTTCTCTGAGGGAGATAGCCCTTTGGAAGTATCAAGTGCCTGGTCAGGAATCTGTAGGGGAAGTCTCGGAATATTACCTTTATATAGCAAGAGTTCCATAACTGACTTGCAAAAATGATTAAAAATGCAGTTTTCCAAAGACAATTAAGTAACATTTTTCCCCACCAGAGGATAACAAGAGTGAAACCTAGTGTGGAGTTTGGGAATTACAGTAGTCTTGCACCAGCTGTCTGGATTAAGTTACAAAGGAAACTGCAGGCACTGGCTACAGAGATCCAAAGTTTTCTCTTGTAAGAAATCAAGAGCACCACTTATACGTTCTTGTAATCCCTTTAGTTTTACACATTGGACCCTAGGCTCTGAGGTGCCTGATCAGAGGCCACAAAAACTAGCTATGGTATAATTTTGTTAAAAGTACAATTTCAAAATTCCCTTTTCTTGACTGCCTAGGATCATTGTGATGAAACTGGGAAAGAAATTTCCACTTGCCAATAATCTGGTGCTCCTTTTTATGATGTATTCTTTCACCTGCACATCTACCTTTTCCCTTTCAGTTTCCATAAAGTTGAAGCAAAGCAACTAGGGGACAGCCTTTTCCAGCAAGTTGATCTAGGAGGCAGGGGTTCGCAACCCAAAAGAGAAGAGCCATTCCCCCCCCCCCCCCCCCGCACCCATAAACAAGTATTCCAAGAGCCTCATACAGTTGTGCCACTCCCCGCCCCAGCCTGGCTGCAGCCCCTCTCCCTCCCTAGTCCAGAGGCAGCCCTGACCTGGGCCGGCCCCAGGCGCTACCCGGCATCCCCCCATGCACAGCGGGCCTTCCAGCCCCTAGCAGTCATTTTTTCCCCCCCCCCCCCCCCAGTGCAGCTAACCCTCCTGGCATGATCACCTAGCCCTGGGACAGCACATGGCTACACCTCCTCCCCGCCCAACCCCACATGGTTAGACCTCCTGGCATCCTCCCACCTCCCCAAGCCCAGCTGGCCCTTCTGGAGCCCAGCGGTCCCTCCCCCTGCAGCTGGCCCTCCCAGCAGTCCCAGGATGGTGCCCCCCACCCCACCAGTGGCAGACCAAGGCTATCTTGTACCTGGGGGCCAACACACATTTGCCTCCCCCTCCCTGCCCTGTGCAACCCCTCCCCACACAGGGCAGGAAGGGTCCCAGTGGCTGGGACCCTTCCTGTTCTGTGCAGAAGAGGGATGCAGAGGGTGGGGGGGCATGAGGAAAGGGGGAGAGGCAAATGTGACAGCCCCAGAGTGCCAGACAGCCTCTGCCAGGCTGCAGGGGGGCACCTGGCTGGCCCCAGCACCAGGCCAGATTAGAGGGGCCCCAGCCCAGGCCACCCAGTTCTGGGGCACTGGCACCACCCCACCCTCCAACCACATGGACCAGAGGTGGCTGGACAGCCACGCGGCAGCCCCTGGCGCTGCAGGGGAGACAGGCAGCCATGACCAGAAGCTGCACCACTGTCCCTCCACTGCCAATGGCAAGTAGCGCTCCTGACTGCTGCCACCCCACCACTGGCCAGCCGGCCGCCCCTCCCCAGGGGCAGAGAGCAGCTGGCATGGGGTTGCTGCTTTGGTGGGGGTGGGGCCAGGCCTGGAGCAAACCCATTCCAGGGAGTTCAACCGCTTCGCCCTCAGCCCACCCCCAGCACAGAACACAGGCCGCCACGCCCCCAGGCACTGGAGCAGGCCTGTTCAGTGCTGGGGGGCAGGGGTGAAGCAGCCTGAACTCCACGAAATGGGCTGCCTCAGGGCCCCACTCCCAAAAGAGAGCAGCTGGCGCTGGACTGCTTCTGCCCCCTGGCCAGGGGCAGGCTGGGCAGTGGGGAGCGCTGCTCCAGGTCTGCAGTGGAGCGGAGGGAGGGCGACACGGCCTCTGGTCCCAGCTGCCCTGCCTACCTTCGGCCGCCATGCGGCTCTGGGGACGTCGGGTTGCAGTGGGGTGCCTGGCCAGCCCTGGCCGCCCAGTATCGGGTCACCAGGGCCGCCCCCACCCTCCCACCGCATGAGCATGAGGTGGCCAAGTGGAAGTGCTGCGCTCACAGGGCATTGGGAGGGGAGGGGGCAGAGCACGTGCCGCCGGGACCAGAGGCTGCACTGCCCACCCGCCCTCTGTTCACTGGTGGGGCGGAGTAGTGCTCCCCACCTACCCCCAGCCGGCTGTGCCTCCCCTGGGGGAGGAAAGCAGCCGGTGTGGAGCTGTGGCTTGCGGGGGCGGGGCCCTGGAGCGACCCGCTCCAAGAGTTCAGGCCACTGGGATTGCCAGGGGCAAAGTGGCCTGAACTCTTTGGAGGTGGCCGCTCCAGGGCCCTGCCCCCGCAAGCTGCGGCCCCGCAACAGCCACTCTCCTCCCCCTGGGGAGGCATGGCCAGCTGGGGGTAGGCAGGGAGCGCTGCTCCACCCTGCCAGTGGAGCGGAGGGAGGGCAGCCATGCTCCACCCCGCCCCTCCTCCCCTCTGTCCTGTGAGCGCTAGGGTCCGCGCCATTTCTGCTCAGCTGCCTCAGAGGTGGCCCCGGCCACCCGAAACTGGGCAGCCAGGGCTGGCCATGAGCTCCACTGCAACCCGGCATCCCCGGAGCTTCATGGCAGCAGTTGGATTGCCAACCCTCACTGGAGGGAATTGCTAGGGAGCCACAAGGGGGAGTCAGGGAGCCACAGGCGGCTCTTGGAGCCACTGTTGCAGCCCCCCAGCTAGGGAATGGGCAGGATTGGCTGTAGGAAATGTTCAGAAGACTCTTCACCTCATGCTGTCCCCAAAGCAGTGATGTAGGATCACTTAGTTAAATGGCGCTTGACTTTGACCAATGTGATTGATTTAGCTTCTCTTTCATAACTGTTTAACCTCTCCAAACCAGAATAGACAGTTCACCACTGCATCACCAGATGCTCCTGGAAACCCTAATGTTTGCCTTCAGTGGTGGAACAGGAGTTCCCAGTGGGATGTTGCTGGCCAAAAGCACGAATGCAGTTCTTGGCTGTATAAACATGGGAATCTCAAATAGGAGTAAAAAGGTTTTTTCCTCTGTGTTCAGCACTGGTGTGACTGCTGCTGGAATACCCTGTCCAGTTAAGGTGTCAACAGTTTAAGGAGGATGTTGCAAAAATGCAGAGAGTTCAGAGAAGAGCCATGAGGATGATTTAAAGTAGTGGTTCCCTACCTCTTTCTCCCAAGGACCACAGATAACGTTTTTACAACCCTGAAGGGCCACCAGTCTGTGCAAGCAGCCTCCACCCTCACCCTACCCCACACACACTGCAGTCAGATGGCAGTTCAGTGAGGAGGGTACCTCCTGGGTCATCTCCCTGGCTGCAGCAGGGAAACTGCAGGCATCCTGTGGCCCTGTCTCTCCACCTGGGTACCTAGGCAGTGGCTCTCTTCTGCATCCAGGGGAATGGAAAATCAGTGCTCCCCTCCCTCTGGCTCTAGCAGAAACCCCAATGCCTTTGGACCTAGGCAGAGTGCTTTGCCATGCTTCCTGCTACCACCAGAGGAGACGAGTGCTGGTCTCCCATCCCCTGGCTTCAGCAAGGAGCCTCTACTAATTTTTTCTAAGCCCCCAAACACATGCTATACTCGGGTCCTAATACAGCAGGGATGCCAAACTCATTTGCTATGGTGGGTCAGATGTGACTTAAATGTACGTCAAGTGGACTCTACATACCGTAAATCAAAACACTACGGCACTCTCGCAGTATTGCGGTGTGCTGCGCATGTGAAACTGCGCTCCATGATACCCATCTCTCTGTTAGACAAGAGTGCAGTCTTGTGAACCCAGCGCTCCGTCATGTCACAAGACCAGATGCTCTCACAGCATTGCGGAGCGCTGGGTATGCAAGACCCGTCTCTCTCTCTCTGTCTGTCTGTCTGTCTCTGTCTGTTAGGGAGAGAGTGTGGTCCAGCAGAGCACAGTCATGGGCCAGATGGAAGAGATTGGGGGCTGCATGTTTGACACTCCTATTATACAGTGACTCCTTTCTGCAGCTAGCAGGAGGGGAGCCATGGGCCACTTTGAAAACCCCCACAGGTTGAACCACTGATTTTAAAGGATTAGAAAACATGCCTTTCAGTGATAGGCTTCAGGAGCTTAGTCTATTCATCTTAAGAAAGTAAAGGTGATGGGGTGACTTGATTAGTCTGTACATACCTGCATGAGGAACAAATACGTGAAAATGGGCTCTTCAGTCAGGCAGAGAAAGGGATGACATGATCCCTGGCTGGAAACCAGACAAATTAAGGCTGAAAATAAGGTGTACAATGAGTAATTAACCATTGGAACAATTTATCAATGGCTGTGGTGGAGTCTCCATCACTAATAATTTTTAAACCCAGGCTGGGTGTCCTTTTACAGCATATCTTTTAGGGATTATTTGGAAGAAATGCTGGGGCCTGTGTTATGCAGGTCAGACTGGGTGATCACAGTGGTCTCACTGACTTTTTTGGATTGGCAGGAAGGAGGCTGAGCAGAGCATTTGGGTTAAGTGCTAATACGGTGAGGCTGTGAGAACTGCATGTGTTCCTATTTAGGCAGAAAACTGCAGTAGCTTTGCAGGGCTGCACTTGCCAGGAGAACCCTCTGTAAATCTGTGGCTGAGCGGCTAGGCCCCTCTTGGCAAGTCAAGAGTGGCTGTGTCCAATGCAGGAAGCTCACACAACATGCCCAGTAATCCCAAAAAGATTAACTTCCTTTCCATAGACTTCCCCCCTCCTCTCCCCTCACCAGCCCCCAAACACTCTCTCTCTCTCCTTCTGATTGATCGACAGGTCTCTAATCTTTCCCCAAGCCAGCATGAACTTTCTTCTCAGAGTTGGAATTGCTCGGGTCTTTCCCTCCTGCTATCACTCAGGTCTGCGTATAGCCAGAGACGAATGGTTGTTTTTGCCACCAAATCCTTGAACTATTGAAGCTGTGTTGCGATCCCCATCAGTTGAACCATACTCCCCACCCTCTTGTGGGACAATTCCATCCCATTCTTCATCCAGTGGACTTGGGCTGCCATCTCCAAAGCCCCTTTCTGAGTCCTGTGGTTAAGCCTATTAATGACTCTTAATCTGTCTTCACAGTTCTTCACTTGCCTGGTGATCCTGTTTGCTTGTGAAGTGGCTGCTGGAATCTGGGGATTCGTCAATAAAGACCAGGTAAGAAAAATGTTCCCCAAACCCTTGTTCCTATGTGACTGTGCAGTTATGCATTAGTTTGCTCTGGTTTTAGCTTTATGATTAAGGCATTGCCTAAGACTTGGGACATGTGGGTTCAGTTCCTAGTTCTGCCACAGACTCACTATATGGCCTTGGGCAAGTCATTTAACCCCTCTGTGCCCCACTTTCCCCATCTATAAAATGAGGATAATACTTTTTTGTGGCAGAGAATCCTCCTCTGTGTGTGAGTGAGAGAGCTCAGCTGGGTTCTCTAGATGCTATTGCAATCTAAATAACACCAATGGACCCTTACACACACTTCCTGTGTGTAATCTGGTTGTGCATAAATATATGTTGAAAAAATATGTAACATAAAACAAATCTGGCTGTATGATACAAAGGAAAACTCGGGATTCTCGCTGCAGTGATCTGGCTCAGGGACTAGGTTATGTTGTAAGAAGGGATCTATTGCAGGTTACTGTTCCTCTAACGTATGGTGTATAAGCTGTTTTGAGATACATCACTCACTCAGCTGTAGGTGGAAACACTCAAACAATGATGGATAGGAGAGAAGCTTTACTCTGTTAGAAAAAGCTCTGTGGCTAAGCATATTAACCCTTTCGGGGTGGCCATGGGCTATGTAAATGTTACTTCTGTCTCCATGTTGTTGGCAAGAGGGCAAGAGTTGACAAAAAGAATAAAATCCAGTTAGGAATTTGCTGTTGCTGTTGATTTACTTGCAAAATGCTCAGATATATTGGAGATGGGTGGCAGTATAAACCCTAAAATAAGCCTAGACTTTGACAGCTTGATGAGTGCAATAGCATCTGCTAATTGTGATTTAATTTAATTTAATTCAATTCAATTCAAGTGCTTGCCTGATCGCACTTTGTGTCTGTTCTTCCTGTGTTCATGGGTGTTGTGGCTGGGGATCTCTGCTAATAATGCCGACAGTCTGTTTCTACTACCTCCACCTCCACCAATCTACCCTTCATGGTTGAACCTCCTCAAATGGGAGGAGAAGCTGGAGCCAATGGGGGTGCTCTCCTCAAAGGAGAGGCTACTCTGTAAATCTCTTTGCTAAATGGCTCTGACTAAAGGTACTCGCATTCATTAGTGCCTGGCACTGAAGTATGTTTGTCCACCGATGAAGTCCAGATGGTGCTAAATAAATGGAATTGCTGTGGGTTTTTTCGCCTCATTTTGCAACTGTTCATGACATCACCATGGGGGAAGGCCATCTGGTCATAAACACAGCACCCCACGCCTTTATGAAATCAGAGGTACTCCTTGATTTCTGATTTGGCTGAGATGGCTTAAGCTGGTTTTGGAGGTGAGGTTAATTTTCCCATGACTCTTCTCATGAGTATCTTGGCCTGATGATGTGACCCTCAAGTCCAGTATATTGGGCAAAAAGGAGGGGGCAAAAGGGAAAGTAATAAGATAAAAACTGGGGTTTCTATTATCATCATCATCATCATCATCACTGGGAAGGATGGGTCACTCCAGATTTAGTTTAGGAGCTCTGTCCCCTCTTATTTTTTCTGTCTTATCTTTTCCTTCTGCTCATCTCCCTCTTTCTTTTCCTAAATTCTTGCTTTTCTTTCAAGGCAGGGGTGGTGTTTTATTTCAAGTAATTTTTAGCACTTGTGAAAGATGCCAGGCCAACCTCCCTGGATCCTGATGTCTCCTGTTTAATGTACAGCACAGGCAGCAGCTATGCAGGCTTCAATATGTAACCCTGGTACTGCATAGTATTGCTTTATGCTGTTGATTGCTGCCATGTTCTGTACCAGAGGTGGCTGTGTTTTAGTGGGCAAATGGGTACTTATAAACTATGGGGAGGTTTTTCAAAACCTCCTAGCACACTTGTGCACCCAGTTCCTATTAGCTATTATATCTATTCCCCTTAAGCAGCTTTGAAAATAGCCCATGTATATAGAGAGAATTTGTACAATATTTGGATATCATTAGCTAAAAAGCAGTGTGTTTGAATGACGCTTATAATTTTTGTCCTTCCGAACATTTCTGTAGTTTGAGGTCCTTTGATCTCTGATCAAAAGCTGTGAAGCTGAGGGGATACAGCCTTTACCACTTAATCTGGCTAAGCATACCTGCTTGCTTTCTCTCTGGAGACCAATGGGGGTAACTGCCCACAACTAAGCCACACAGTTCTTCTAAGCAAGAAAATTTTATTCTTAAGGTTAAAAAGGTTAGCTTGTAAATATTATAAAAACAATTTAAAAAAAAAATCTCTATGCATGCTAATAAGCATGCCAGGGATCACACCTCTCCCTCCCCACCTCCCTCCCCCAGCTCCTACCTCCACATGGTCCCTGGCAGGAATAAGCCCTTTAAAACTTTCCTGGGATTTCAAGTTCATCACACTCTTCACTTGGAATGTCACGTTGGTTACAGTGCATCAACAGAAAAACTTCAAATCAAAGCTTCAAGGGGAAACTGCAGAGTTAAAATTAATATGCAAATATGGCACTATTACCTTGGGTTGGACTAGAGAATTGGGCTGGCTCAGAAGGAAAACATCACCTTTTGGAATGACTTTTAACCTCCCCACCTTCCTATCTGTTACTCTCCACTGTTTGAATCCAAACAACTTCCTTGGTTTGCTGAAAAAATTCTGAACTGACCTTGTGACTTACCCTTCTCTGCGTTTATAATTTCCCTTCCATACTGTAGCCTTCATTTCATGCGTCTGATGAAGAGGGATTCTATCCACAAAAGTCCCTGTGATAAATACATTTGTTAGTCTAGTTCAGCAAAACAACAAGGAGTTTTGTGGCACTTTTAGAGACTAAGATGGCTACCTCTCTGGAAATCTTCACTCAGAATGAGAGCACTTGTTTAAATTTTAGTCCATCCTTTTATATGTCTTTTGAACTGGAGCTTTCAGGAGTAGGTAATCCAGTAGACAATTGGTTTCTCTACCCAAGGTGTAGCTTCAAAAGGATGGATTAACAGAGGGTCACTTGCATTTTCTGCACCTGTAAGTATTTCTTAAGAAATCCATTTCACATGTATTGTCCTAAAAGTCCTTTTTGAAGTTTCTAATCATCTCCCAGAGATGGAATTAGTCCTGTCTTCCTACTAAAGATATGCCATACGATTCCCCACCTCTTTAATAGGATGAACTCCAAGGATGTTGAACTGTATTGAATTACATTTTATTTAGGTCACTAAAGTTTGTCCAGGATTTTACAGGACACTGCCATAATTGTCACAAATAGCCAAACTCTTCTAGCTGGGAATTTCATTGAGGATGACTTAACACTAGCTGGGTTGCCTGGAATCTGCATGACTTTGCATGCAAGTTGGTCAGATCTGTTCAGGTTTATCTTCTGTGGCTATAAGAGGGGTTTTCTTGCTCTCTCTCTCTAGGTTGCCAAAGATGTGAAGCAGTTCTATGACCAAGCACTTCAACAAGCAATGCAGTCAGACTCAGACGCCAATGCGAAAACTGTTGTGAAGACTTTCCATGAAACGGTAAGGTCCCTAGGATAGCTATAGTGGGCTCTCGTAGGGCATAAAAACAATCTACCCAGTCACAGTATTATCTTAAAATAAAAGGTCATCGAGTTTCCACATTTTGGAGTGATTGGACCAACCCATGTGTGATGAGCCCTCCTTAAATTTGTGGGACTTTTGAGAAATAGTTAGGAATAAGCATTGTTGTGCCTAAGTTGCTGCTTCTACGAAGGAAGAGGCAGTGAGGTTGAGCAGCTGCTACCCTGGAATCAGTGTAGAGAAGGCACTGACTGACATGATAGCATCGTGTCCAGGATTAACCTTTCAGGAGCTGGTATCCCATCTTTTTCAGCACAGGGGCTTTCCTGTGAAGATCGGAGTTAGCTCAAGCCTATCTATTTTCAGAGCTCAGTGCAAATAGCACCTCTTTTCAGCCGACTTCTCAAATAACGGACCATGAGGATCTGAGGGAAAGATGACAGAGAGATGCCAGGTCTGAGTGGCTGAACCAAGGGACAGCAAGAGCAATGTCCACTGAAAATTAAATTACATCCATATCTTAATACAGCGGTTCTCAACCTTTTGCGGGTCACGACACACTTGGTAGCGTGTCACGACTCAACAGAACACACCAGCCCACCCACTCCAGGCCAAATCCAACCCTTTCCCTGGCTCTCCGTGACACAGTAATGTGTCCTGACATAGTGGTTGAGTACCACTGTCTTAATATTTGGCCCTAGGGCACTTAAGTATTGTATAGCTATGTGAAATAGATAGCAGAACAGACGTTCCCACTTCGTATTCTGTCTTTCATGGAGCCCATTAAGCCAGGCCAGTTTAAATAAAAGCACTTTTATTTACCTCGAAACTGTCCCATGATTCTATTAAATAGAATCCAATGGGAAAGGTAGTCTGCTCAGCTCGTGTGAATTCATCCAACATTTTTCTCAGGCTGTGGCTAGATCTTCTGGGATCACTAGGGGCCAGGAATTCACATCTGGTGGGATTAGCCTTGCCAGCAGCCACTGCACTAGACAGAAGTCAGAACTTGAATTTGGAAACTTGTTACTCTCTATAAGAGCCAAGCTTATAGCTAAGATGTGGAAAAGCATCCTGCAGGGGTGGCTTAGGCCCGTAAGAAGTGACTAGTCCCTAAACGTTCCTATATAAATGTCTGCAGCCTGCTAACCCTGCATTCTTTCCACATGTAGCTGGATTGCTGCGGTAGTACCTCTATGTTCACCATATCCTCCCTGGTCATGAAGAATGAGCTTTGCCCAAAGGAAAAAAATATTGACACTGTCTTCTCGGTAGGTATGGCTGTTCTTTCCACAGATGCTGCACTCTCGATGCATGCTGGAAACTCGCCGTGCCCTGGGAGGGCATCAGGGATTGCTCAGCCCCACTTCTTAAATTGGAGTAGATTTCCCCATCACCCTCCCACCAAGAAGGGGAAGAAAGCTATGCATTAGAATTAAACAACCCATCTTCTGCCTTAATTTGCCCTCAGGAACTAGTCCTCTCAGCTAGCTGGCAATGCTGGTGGAAGGAGCAGTAAGTGGGGATAGTAAAGGCATGAGAGAAGAGATTTCCTCAGCACCAAACACTCCCCCCCGCTCCCCACTGGGAATGCGCTGCGTTTGCATTGTGGAATGTTGGGATGGGCACACCATCCCCTCCCTGTTCCACTGTAAGGTGCTGGAAGCTACCAGTGGAATGAAACTTTCACTCCCACTGAAATCAGTTGAGCTTTGTCATTGATTTTGCTGGGCTCAGGAGTTTATGCCATGCACGTGCATGGGAATGGGAGGGGTAGTAGAAATACCGAACTCCACTTCTTTCTGTACAAATGTGCCTTGGTGCACAGCTACAGAGCGAAAGGGAGAACAGACTGCCTTGACATGCATTCACCTCGTCCTAGGGTCTGCCCCAAGATTGTCATAAGAAAATTGATGAGCTGTTCTCCGAGAAGTTGTACCTGATCGGTATTGCAGCCATTGTGGTGGCTGTGATAATGGTAAGTGGATGCTGGTGCAACCTGCGTGGGATTATGGGTCAATCTGACTTTCTTCTGGGTTTTTAAAGTGAAACCATAAATCTAGTGCTTGAGAGCATGTGGCTGATAACGCTGACTTAGTGCAGGTATGGGTTGTGGCAGTGTACCCCATGTAACTCTACTGAGAATACTGACCAGAAACTCCTACTGGGGTCCTCCACAGGACTGTCTTGTCCTTCCCCCACCTCTCCAGCATATCTCAATCATGACAGACCCCAAGTGTGCCAAGTTAAATGTTGTCTCTGTCACAGAGACTTACTAGAAACTA
Organism: Pelusios castaneus; assembly: GCA_007922175.1. NCBI lineage: Eukaryota > Metazoa > Chordata > Testudines > Pelomedusidae > Pelusios > Pelusios castaneus. Next base: position 12,197,974 of record ML685792.1, on the reverse strand, counting down.
GGGAGTGCCAGACTAGCTGTATTGTAGCCAAAGGCACACTTAATGTCCAAGCCGCCAGAACTGAAAGACAAAGTGCCTTAATCTGCTGCTCCACCTTGTCTCCCGTTAAAACCATTTTAATTCTGTTTGGCTATGTCTACACTTGCAAATTAGCTCAAATTAAGGAAGCTTAATTCAAACTAACTTAAGCCTTGGCCACACTAGGCTTTCACTAGTTCGAATTAAGAGCTTCCTTAATTCGAACTAATAAATTTGATTGCTTAGTTTGAACTAACCCTTAATTCGAAGTAGTTAGTTCGAATTAAGTCAATGTGGCCTTATTAGTTCGAATTAACTGCTTAGTTCGAACTAATCGGCAGATTGACCTTCATGCAACTGACTAATTCGAACTAAGCAAGTGCCCTGCATGGACATGGCTAGTTCGAATTAGCATTCTAGTGGGGCCCTGCTAGTTTGAACTAAGTTAATTCGAGCTAACGAAAATTAGTTCGAATTAGTTAGTTTGAATTAACTAATACAAACTAGCTTTTGTAAGTGTAGCCATAGCCTTTAATTCTAGACTGACTTTGAAGGCTGCCTGCTGGAAGGAATTTGTTTTTCTTCCCAAGATGCACTGTGCTCAGCGTAGGTGGGCTAGGGAGCTAACCAGGAGCATAGCGTCCATTTTTTTGTCCATTCCAGTTCTCATTCCCATCAGTGCTCCATCTCCCGTTGTCGTCGTCCTTCCTCTCCCCTGAATCCTGCAACCAAGACTCTGAATACAAAGTAACTGTCTACAGTCTGGCTGCTCTACTCTGAATTTTAATTCATGAGGTCCATAGCAGAATAAGCAGTTGCTCTGAATTTAGCCAAGTGCTTCCTATTAGAGACCTATGGCAGTGTTTTTGCTCAAAATATAACAAAGCCTGTGGTGCGCTCTGCTGCAGGATATTACTGAGGTGTATCATTTTAAGTTTCACAAGGAGATGAGACGTACAAATTTTAAGTCATGCTAACTGAGATTAAGTTACAAGAGCTCGCTCTTCTGCTCTTCAAGGTACAAGCAGGTCTCCCAACTAGGGAAAAGAAGAAATTGTTTTTCCCATCAGACCTTTCAGAATGTCTTCATTCAGTTCATAGGACATTTCTACCCCTTCCTCCAAAGCATCCACTGGCAACTGTATAGGCAAGATACCAGGACTAGACGGGTTCTTACATTGTAAGCCATTGGCTGAATTCTCAACCTCATCCAGGCTCCACTAAGATGGACATAGTGGAGGCAAAGTACCCTCAGAAAACAGCCAGTTGCAGTGCCTGGATCCTGTGATACCTCATGCTGGAAAAAGTTAGAGCAGCTGAGAGCTTAATTGGCATACAGTTAGTCAGCAGTGCTCTGCCCATGACTTGAGCCCCATGTCCCCCTGTGCCAGAAAGGTAGGAAGCAGGATGGGGTCCTGGAGTAGCAGAGTAGACCAGGGAATTGAGCTTTCTCTGTCCAGAAGGAGACGATAAAGGATGGGAGTGTCTTATTTTGTTGGAGCTTGTGAGAACTTCACTGGTGGTTTTGTTTCTTCTTCCAGATCTTTGAAATGATCCTGAGCATGATATTGTGCTGTGGCATAAGAAACAGCTCCGTATATTGAGAAGCAGAGAGTTGGGGGGGGGAAGATTGGAGATGACTGCGCAAAAGGGACCCCAAGTGCCACCAAGTGACCAGGAGACATTTCAACAAAACTCTGTATATAAATACTTCCAATATTACCATATAGTACTTACCATTTTTACTCTGAACTACTTTTTTTTTTTTTTTAAACAAGTAAAACTTTCCCATGACCTTGTGGCCACGTTAGTTACACATCAGTTTTGTGTGGTAAGGAAATCTAATGTATTCACGATTCTGACCCTTTCGCTCTTTCTGTTCTCTCCATTATTTCAGTGATTCTGCTTATGATGCAGAAACACAGAACAATAGACTCCAGCCTCTTGTGAGGACAATGGACACCTTTGCCTTGGTTTTATTGGGCAGGGAGGGGGTTCTTTTAGGTTTATAACTGGAAACGGAAGCAGGATATTTTTTGTTCTCATCTCTTTTCCCCTATAGCCCTGACTCCATGGCATTCCCTAGCTGCTTGTAAGAAAGTTTGGTTTGGTATTGAAAGCCTGGTACTTATGAAAGGCAGGGGGGAAAGTCCCTCAAGATGAGATGCAGCCCAGGGAGATCTGGAGGAGATGGCCTGTTCAATCAGATAAATTTATGTTGCTAAATTAACATGTGAATTTAATAGTTACAATTCTAAATTCTAACTTTCTTTTTCCAGGGGGTTGTAACTCCATTTAAAAACAGAAGGGGGGGGGGGAAACGAATTTTTGGCTGAAGCTGCCTCACGTGGTTCATAGCCTAAGAGTGAATTCAGACCTTGTTTTAGGGTTTTTTTTGGGGGGGGGGGGGGGGTTTTGGTTTTTTTTTTTTTTTTGGCAGGTGGGGGGGCATTGTTTTTCTTTGTTTTTCAAATTCTACAAGAGACTGGAAAATAAGTTTGCTTTATGGACACTACTTCCCATTCATGTAACATGGCAGGGGTGTGACTGCTTAATGTCCAGTCTGGTTTTGTTAGTTTCTTATTTGAACTTTTACTTCTGTATAAATGATATATAAAAGGTGGGGAGGGCAGGTAAGAGCTGAGATCTTGAAGGCAGAATCCTCCACAAAACAAATGCAGGGGTGGGTGGGTGTGGGTGGTTTTTCATGTGTTCCAGAATCAGTTTTGTCTTAGCATCATAGTACTGTTTGATACAGTTCTGAGTGCTCATGGCATATTGTCATATATGCTATAACTATGCCAAAAAAACCCCCCATAATTTAGTAAAGAAACGTAAAAAGAAAGAAAAAGCCCTCCATTTAAAACCTACATTAAGGGTTGGAAGTCAATTAACTAAAGCTGGAAAATTCACAATTTAAGAGGGTACTAGTTTATACATTCTTTTGTGCTTAATTAAAATCCAAGCTAGATGTTCATGTGTGAGGCTTTAACTGTATGCCACTCCATTGGGTTAACAGAACAGCTGTTGGTCTGCACATAGACAATACCGTTTGCCCCAAATCCTATGTAATAACATATGTGCGCGCGCGTGCACGCCTGTATCTCTCTAAAAGATGCTGTATGTGTATAAATATATATTTTAAGCAGAGCTATTTTTTCCCCTATTCCTTATGAGCAATTGAGCTGGGAACTGCAGCATCTCTTAGCTGTTGGCTGAACAGAAGCAGGAAGTTTTTATTCTCAGTTCAATTAAGATTTGAGCTCCTCTCCCCAGCCCCCTCTGCCTGCCCCTTTAGGAATGTTTCTACTTCCCCGAAGTGTGCGTTTGGGTTTCTTGACTTTCAGAAGCAAGTGTGTTCCAAGTCAGGGTTGGGATGAGCCGGAGCCTGTATTCTTTCTGGTTACGTGCACCTCTTCATTACTGTGGTGTGTAGGTACCACAGTCACTGCTGCACACGGAATTAGGGATTCCCACAATGGGGCAAACTGATCAATCCATAAGGCTTTTTTCCTCCTTGTTTCCCCTTCTTGCCTCTTAGCACATAAGGGCTTTTTAAAAAAACAAACAAACAAACAAAAACCAATAGTGACCTAGAGAAGAGATGTATAAACACAGCCTTGATTGATTGGGGGTTGCGCAAGAAATAATTTTAACCTTAGAAGCAGCCTTAAAACAACACTGCCCTGAATGTTCATTTTGCATATATTGGAAACCAGAGCAGATTGTGCACCAGGTGCCTCCTCCAATATACATTTTTTTTTTTTTTTTTAGGGTCACCTCCCTTGAAATGTGGCTAAATATAAAATGTGGTGCATCAGCTGAGCATGTGTGTTTACATATATGTGCATCAGGGTCATTAGCATACAGAATGGATGTGTAACTCACTGCATCTTTGTCAGCTGTTGATAAATGTGTATAGATATGCCATGAAGCCTTTGTTTTGTTTTTTCCTATACCGTATATTTGATATTGTTCAGTATTCAGTTGATACCGTGTCAGTAGCTGGAGCTCTGTTTGAAGATTTGCTGGGTGTCTCTTCAAAGAAGTGGGTGCAGGTTAGGCACTTTCTTAGATACTGTAGCTTTAAGGTACTAGACTTGCCCTTTGCAGTAGCAGGTGGGAGGAGATGACATGAGGAGTGTGCTGAGCGATGCCTGATAAGTGTCAGAGAAAAACAAGGAAGCAGAGTCTTTGGTCACACTGCCCTGGGCTTGCTGGAATTTGCCATCCACCCCAGAACTACATAACAGAAGGTAACTATTTACTGGACCTCTGGTGGTGGCTTTCTAGTTGTCAGCCATCTATGGAGCCTCCCACTCTAGATAAGAAGCCTGCATGGGAGAGATGCTGAAGGAACTCGGAGCTCTGAAGGTTGGGAAAACATTTTTTCCATGTGGTGGCTGGGATTTGTGACTAGGCTAAAGGGAATAGAGTCCTAAGGACACAGAGTGGTGCAGGGGGGCACGGAGGGTAGTTGAAAGATGGGTTTCACCAAGTGGCATTAATGCCCTGTCCATTTCTCTTCAGGGATACTACAGGAGTATTCCCTTGTCACATTGTTTGATTGTCTGCCTGAAGGGAACCCAGGCCAGAGGAGGGAGACTGAGGAGTTGAGGAACAATTAAGTAAAACAACTCCCCTTCAGCCTTCTCTGTTCTAAACTCCTGACAATGGGGGCCTAAGGAAAAAGGAGGCAGTAATGTGTTAAGATTTGAGAGGAGGAGACCTCTCCCTGGCCCTCAAGTTAACCTGAGAACTGCTCTCAATATTCAAAGGAGACACCATCTTGTATCTAAATAACCAATCCTAAAGCTAGATGAGTAGAAAGAGAAGCAGAATACAGGATTCAGTTCCTTCCAAGAGACTATCCTGCCTATCTATGTACATATGCAGACCCAGAGTCTGATCCTGCAGCCCCTTTGCAGATGGGATTGGTCTCCACTGCATAAGGTTTGCAGGGATAGGGCTTTGGGCTATAAATACATGCACACCGTGCCTCTGATGAAAAGCCTCTTCCCAAAAGAAAGAACCAGTCACAAGGCAAAGGAAGTGGAGGAGAGCCCCATTTCATAGGAGGAGACCAGGAGTAGGGAACTAACCAGGGCTGGGTTTGAAGACCATGATGGAAGATTAAACAGAGCTGAGGCCAGCTGAACCTGAATGCTTGGGATTTTTATATTGTGGAGCATGCCACAAAGCTGTGCGTTTAACTTCTTTCTCCAGCTGCCTTTGTATTTGTTTTATTTGATTTTTTTTTTAAAAGAAAAAAATCTGTTAATCATAGTGTGTATAATGTGACAATGCTCTATGATTTACAACCAGTTCACCCTAACAGCAGGATGCTTCATGAACCAGGCTTTGGCAGCATGGGCAGAGCCACGGTCCTGGGATGATGATGGAGGAGGAGAAATGGGCAGGCTGGAGGGGGACATCTGGAATCAAGTTAAGTAAAGCAAATGTCTCTTGCCAATGGCAGTGGCTGCTGCAGGTGCCCTCCTTGGGGAGGGGCAGCAGTGGGGGAGCTAATATGAATTCCAAGATGATGAGAGGGTTAAAATTCAGAGGCTAGTGGTGGCTAACGAGTGGGAAAACCAAAGTGGTACTCAAAAGCAATTGAAAATATTCCAGAGAGCTCTCTGTTCCCAAATGGAACAAATTTCTGGTCTGTAAGATGGTCCAGCAATGGGATGGTGCTGCCATTCGCCCCCTCAGATGATGCTCCCACAGTGAGCGAGAGGGGCAAGTACAGTGCTGTGATCCCATAACTGCCCTTCCCTAGCCTTCCCCTGTACCTGTCATGACTGGTGGTACAGGCATCCCAGGTTGGTTCCTGGCTCCCACTGTTTCTACTGAAACAGGGATGGAAGCTTGTCTTTTGGAGACACTCAACGTCCGCCTCCACTCCCTGCTCCTTTTGGCTCTGCCTGTGCTAAGAGATCATGCCCATCCATTGTCTCTTCACTTGTTTACCTGAATGTTAATGGAGTCCAACATAATTACTTTTAAAACAAATGATATTTAAAACAATAAAACAAACCAAAAAAACCTGTCGTTTCTTGTCTTTCTGAGGACAAGCATTCCCAGCCCTCTCCTCCAAGAGAAGCAGGTGCTAAATCCACACTTGGGTGAACAATGTCAGCTATTAATAATCAGGGAAGTTATGATTTTAGTCCTATTTTTGACAAGTTTCCACTCCCCCTTCCACTCTTTCTGGGGCCCTAGCTGTCCTTTGGGATATGAGCAAGTCTTTATAACTAAAATGCAGTAGGATGGTTCAAGCCAGCATGTTAAGAAGAGCTGTGTGGATGTTCTGGCTCAAGGAGAAGCTTAGGCATTCATACCCACCTGAGTGCCAACTGGAGTGAGACCACTGAGTGAGTTTTAAAAAAAAAAAAAAGAGAAGAAAAAGCTCGCTAGCTTGAGCCCCATTGGCTCGAGTTGGTCTGCTGACCTGGGAGATTCACTCCGAACTGCAGTGTAGACCTATTCCATAAAGATCTAGGCTGCACTTGAGAAAGAGGAGCCGCCCAGAAGGAGCTGGTGAGAGTTGTCTGGAGAGAGCTGTGTCAGACCATGAAGAGCAGCAGTTGAAAGCCGCTGGTGAAGAAGGAGAATTGATGAGCTGTGTGGTGGTGAGTGCTGTGGGTAGGAACCATTGAAGAGAACTGGCCAGAGCTGAGGAACCCAGCGGAATGGAAGGCTATGCAAAGGCCCCTACATAAGGGGGTGGGGAGGAGGTAGCTCAGCCAGTGCTGGCTGAGCCCAGAAACCAGAGGATAAATTCTGGAGGGAGGCTCCCAAGAACCAGGGCAGGATGTGCAAACAAAGGGACTGGGGGAGTAGAAAGTTGCAGGGCGCCCTCTCACAGGAGGACTGAGTTCAAGGCTGGGAGAAGAGATGTAAACATGGAGCATTGCTGGAGGTGGGAGGGCCTGGAACAGAAGCAGAGGAACTAGCAGATAAAGTCGTGGTTGACTCTGGGAACTCTGGTGGCCTGGAGTATGGAGCTGGGGAACAGCTGCTTTTTAAGCTGTTGTATTTGGGAGAGGGGTTGAGCGCTGAGTCTGAGGGATTTGGTGACGGTTGAAATTGTATTAATGAATTCGGCCCAGCAGCAGGGTTTGATTTTGGACTATGGGAGGGAAAACCTTCCTTTCCAGGCAAATGAGAGAGATGTTCATGCAATCTGTGGTGGAAAAGAATAACAGTCCTTCCTGAGCAAATAAAAGGAAACTGAGGCAGGCTTCCCTGTCTTGCTGTGGTTGGCTACAGGAGAGTGCCCTCCTGGGGTGTGAGCTCAGTTACAACTGATAAATGAAAGAAACAAACAGAACCTTAGAAAGACAACAGAGTCCTGTGGCACTTTTAAAGACTAACAGATTTATTTATCGCATGAGCTTTCGTGGGAGAAAATTCCACTTCGTCAGACGCTTAAACAGAATTAAACAGAACCTTATAATTGTTGCTTTGCAGGTACTACAACTAAATGTGTGCTAAGTACATAATCCTACCAGGATTGTTAGTTACTTGCTATTTCTGCTGTACCTTGAAAGTTTGCCAAAACAATGAGAGGAAATCATGCCTCGCAACACTGGGAAGAGCTTCTGCGTGACAAGCACTAAGTAATGCAAATGCATTACAATCAACAAAGAATGGATACCGAACGACTTCACTTTATTTAAAACAAAAAAAAGAATTTTTGCATGTGTTTAGAGAAGTTTTTCGTTTCTGCATGCTGGGCAGCTAATGTGGACACAACTTTAAAAACAAGCCTTTTCTTTATTTTGCTTTTTAAAGCTTGGGTTATACAACTTGAAAGGCTTGTCACTTTTTTTTTCCCTCTTCCTCTTTGATTAAGACAAACCAAAATGGGGGTGGGAGATAAATGGCAATCTTAAAGGCATTATGCAATGGAACACTTCATATAAGCATAGGAAAATTAATTCTTTGGAGTCTCTTCAATATGATGACAAAAGAAAATGGAGAAAGTAATTGTTCTGCAGATTGCTCTGTGAACTATTGCTACTAATGTGATGATAGGAATGCATTTGGATTTATACCGCGGGGTTTTTCTTCCTCAGTTGAAGTAAGTCTGGACTTGAAATTCTGCGCTGGTGTGGCCTCACAGTGCTGTCAATGAGGGCACCCACCTATTAGGATCTGAGGTTTCCTGTTTAGTCACTGGGTCCTGTGGGGGCCAAAATACACGTCAGGCAACTAACAAATAGAGCTGGTTGAAAAGTTTCTGACAGAACAGTTTCTTTGGGAAATGCCAGTTTGTGGAACGGGCAATGTTTCATAGAAACACTCAAGCTTTGATTAATTTTGTCAAATTGTGGGCCAGATTCCATCAGAAAGCAGCCTCGTTCCCTGCCAATGGTGGGTCCAGGACAGCGCTGCCATGCAGCGTGCCTGAAGGCTACAGATTGCAGGCCTTTAGGGTCCCTGCAGCTCATTAGGGAGCCTGGGTCCTGTTGCAAGTTCCAAGGGGTAGCTATGTTAGCAGTTTAGAAAACATAATAAATAATGATGCTTGCATTAATACTTTTCCTTTATTTCTTGACGCTGAGATTTTATACAGCCAATTAGTGACTTTATTTAGAAATGTATAAACTGTAAAAACATTTTTCCTCTTAGAATGAGGAAAAGGCAAGAAATCTGTATTTATAATGCTTCAAGTAAAAAAATTGATTTTCTAAAAATTATTTTTTTCAAAAAGATCTATGCCAAAAAAGGCACATGCCAAAAATTATACATTTGTCCTGTCCTCTGAAAAGGACAGGACAAGGGAGTGTAAAAACGCATGACAAGTAAAGGTACAGAGTTATTACTACTGAGCAATATTCTTTGGATGAATAGGTTCTTGCCAAAAATGCAATTTTGGGTTGACCCTTCACCAAATGGCCCGAGGGAGAGGCACTGCTGCCCCTTACCCTTGGCCTTTAGTTCAGTGACTTGAGGTGGGATGGGGAAAGCCAGGTTCTAACACCTACTTTGGAACAGGGCTGAAATGGACTTTTTAATTCATCCAAAAATTCAAGAGTTTCAGATCCTTCATGCCAACATCGCACCCAGGGTGTAAAACAAGCTCAATTCATATGCCAGGCCAGATCCTCAGGAAACTAATCTCATAATCCAGCACAGTCCTTCACCACTTCCATGTGGAATATTGTATTATAATGAGCACCTCCCTTCTGACTCATTCACCCTGCAGCAAGAGTTTCTTAAAGGCAGCTAGTGATCTTGGCTACCCCAATTGAGGTGACTTAACCGGGCCTTGCTTTTCAGGAAGTATCAGGTGATCTCTCTCTGATGATAATATAGACAACAGAGTCCTGTGGCACTTTTAAAGACTAACAGATTTATTTATCGCATGTTGTCTTTCTACAATAGACTAACATGGCTACCCCTTTGGAATTTGATGATAATATAGCCCTTGTAAGGTGTGTCAAGTGGTGGAGTACCCATAATCACCTGTCACTTTTGGAAGATCACGGTGGCCCCTGCTATGTAACTGTATGATCAAGTCCATTGTTAAAGCCATTACAGCAGCAGGGGAAATTTGCTATCTCTCTGTTCTTGTATTGCAAATGTGACTAACCCCATGGTGAGCTGGTATGGGTGTGAGCTGGGTGAGCCAACTCATCCCTATCAAGTAATGGAGGGGCAGAGGACAGCTATGTGACTGGGAAACTAGGGAGGATAACAGAGCTTCTGTCCTTTTGCTTCTTGAGAAAAAGGACCAGCCCTGGACCCCTGCAGATTGCCAGAGCCCCACAGCAGGAATGCCCAGGACTACTGTTTGTTTTGGGACTGTGTTTCAGTACCTGATTATGAAAGGTCTGTGGGCCTAGGTGGCGCTATCTGTGAGGATTCAGCCTATCAGGACTGCTGTAGGGAATCCCTCCCCAGGAAAAGTGTGGAGAACTGCTTCAATAAACTCTGTGGACTTCTTGCACTCTATTTGAGCCTGCCCTGCAGTTTGTCTGACACCCTGGAAAGTGCATCGATGATTACTTGTTTGTATAGATTTCCTGTCTTAAGAGCCCTAGTCAGGGGCCAGGGCCAACCAAGGACACGATGAAGCAATATTAGTCAGTATGATAGACAGTGAGTTCAGTGTGACAGTGGCTTAAACGATGTTGCCAAGTTTTTTGTAGGTGCCTACCCACATGGGCTGGAGGAGATAAAGGGGCTAGGGAGGCCAATTAACTACCCAGCTGTCATCTGAAGAAGGAGCTAGGGAGCAGGCTACTTACTGGAAATGTGTTCAGCTTGGCAGGAACAGGAGGGGCCTGTATAAAGCCCAGGAGCCATGAGCAGCAAGAAGCTGTTAAGAAGTCTACGCTGCAGTCACTTCCTAGGACAAGGGAGCTAGGGTTGGCAAAGCCAGAATGACAGGGAGCCAGATGTCTAGAAAGAAGCCCAGGGAAACAGCACAAAAGGGTAGGATGGTACAGATCTTGGTTGCCTGTTAAAGGGTCTCTGGGGCTGGAACCCAGTGTAGAGGGCACACCCGAGCTTCCCTCCCCCCCATTGATAAGTGGCAAAAAGGACCTTCATGACATGCGGGAGGGCAAAGCCGTGAAGGGGAAGCTGCAACTCTGGGAGCATGAGGACTCTGCAGCCTGAGAAGGCAATGAGAGAAACTGGGCCTGGGAGGATGCAGTGGTGGGCTAGAGCTAATCCCCACAGCTGCCAGGAGGAGGTGCCATATGCCATGAGCAGATCCCATGACAGTAGGCGTTACAGCAAAGGAGTTTTAAGGGAGGAGTTGAAGGTGGATTGTAATAAGGTAGATTTGTTGGTATTTATGGGGAGCTCCTTCCCAGTGCAAGGGGTGGTATGTCAAACAGCACTTAATACTGTATTAATTTACATTTATTGAACACCTTTCCCGCCATAGGAACCCAATGTGCTTACAAAGGAAAGGTCAAGTCGCTGGTGACTTCAAAATGCCTCCTTGTTTAATGGAAATTTTCAGAAGAAAATTTCTGTTTCTGTCAAGTTCTGCGGGTTTTGTCCAAAATCTGAAAAATACTGTAAACCATCCTGTGTTGTTTTTTTCCTCAGAAAATCCCCCTCCCTCCCCCCCCCCCCAATTAGGTGGTTTTTGAAAATAACTTTTGGTCATGCTCTACTTTGGACCCACATCACTGCTATTGGCAAATAAAAATATGAGCCAGCTTTCCTGTGCGCCCAAGTTAGCCACAGCTGAGCTCCATGTGAAGGGGCATTCAGTTGCTATCTTGTGCACTTGCTGCCAGAGGTGGACAATGTAAAAGGAGCACTATCACCTCTGCTTAGAATGTGAACAGCCTCAGCTCAGAGGGGTGGGGGGTGGGTGTGTGTGGTTTCCTGGCCCCAATACTGATAGCAGAGGACTAGTGTACACAGATGCTTCTGTAACCTGTGGGTGGGCTAAAATTCATTTAGTTGCCCTTCTCCAGTGCCTCACAGAAATAAACCCCAATCCCTGTGGAGAAAGCAGCTGGAGACCCAGGATCCAGTCTGTATGGGACTTGCAGCAAACATTGCTCAGAGTTACCACCCCACATTAAAATACTACTAAAAACAAACATAACAATGAACTTTATTAACTACTAACTAAATAAACCTTATCCTAAGAAAACAAAATACAATTAAACAAGAACAATCCCTACAGGAAACCCTGCAGGAAAGATACCCAAGAGTTCCAAAGTCCAGGTGGAGTTCACCCAACTCTCAGCTACAGTCTCTGTTCCAGTGTAGAGGCTTGAGTGGCAAGGAATAGCTGACCTCTTCTTCTTTCTTTGCAGGAATCTTCTGTAGAATTCCATGCAGGCTTTTCCTTCTCCTTTGCAACCAGCCCTCAGTCCCATATGCATGTCTGCAAAATCTGTTGCAGATGACTCCATTAGAGGGAGAAAACATTTTGTTCACTCCTGGCTCAGCTTCTCTCCTGAACACTGAGCACAGCAGCTCTGGTCTGCTGTCTGCACAGGCTGCTGCTCTCATGTGATCTGACTGACCACACCACAAGGGCATCCTGTGGAGCATGCTCAAAATGCTACCACTCCCTGCTTCCAGCAGTTTCTGGTTGTGGGTAGCTAATCTACCCAGCAACAGTAACCCACCCTCAGCACCTCTCTTAAAGAGAGAGCCCATTTTAGGCATGTGTGTTACACTTCCTCTGCAGCTGTGTATGTTTCTCTCTGGAGGCCCCTGGGCTGTGATATAACAACGCTGCTTCCTTGATTTGATAGTTTCCTGCGTGCCCAGCTCTATGGTTCCTCCAGCCGTCTCAGCCTGCATTAGCTGGAGGAAACTGCTTTACCATCTGTTCATGCTTGGGTTCTGACTCGCTGTTTTTATTTGTTGCCATGCCAGAAAGAGTCCCAACAGATTGGCACAGCAGCCAGTACAAACTCTTCCACCTCCCATCACTAGGAAAGCATGCCCAGCATGTGGAATGACGTATCTGCAAAAGGGAAGGGAGAGGAATGGGAACAGTTGTGTGTGCCATCAGACAGGCATGAAATCAGGATGCAAAGAAGGGACCTGTAGTAGTAAATGCAATAGGCAAGAAGCTAGTTGTCAGCAGTTCTTGTACCTTGCTTCAAAAGTGGAGGTGCTGGAAAGAGAGGGGCTAGTTCTTCCTGTCACGCCCGCACTCTAAGCCAGCACTTGTCTCATTAAGAAAGCATCCCTCAGCCTTAGTCCATTTCCATTAAACATCCCCTTCTTCCACCCAACTGTGCCCTTCCTTGCAAAATGATAGGAGCTGCTTCTTTCTCCCCGTCCGTTTTTTGCCATCTCTCACCCACTGTTTAGTACATCAGCTTCTTTGCCCTCGTTAAAACAAACAAGGAGTCTAGTGACACTTTTAAAAACTAACAGATTTATTTATTGCCTAAGCTTTCGTGGGAGAAAATCCCACTTCATCATGCTTGAAAATCGTGAAGTACAGATGAATAGGAGGAAAATAAACAAAGGCATTTATTTTCCTCTCATCTGTACTTTCCCATTTTCAAGCATCAGATGAAGTGGGATTTTTCTCCCAGGAAAGCTCGTGATAAATTTGTTAGTCTTTAAAAGTGCTATTAGACTCCTTTTTTTTGTTTTGCTGAACTAGACTGACACAACTACCCCTTTTATCACCTCTCCTCCCCTCATGCCTTTTACTGTACTATTTTAACCCTGTTCCTCTCTTATTTCTTGCTGTCTTCCTCTATCCTTTCCACTGCCTCTCTTTTCCCATCCCTATTCACCACCAGTCCCTTTAGCACCCTCAAAAGAGGCTGCACCCACAAGCTCGCTGGCCAGGAAACTCTCATCTAGATGTATTTCCATGAGAGTGCTGGAGGGCACCAAAGGGGAAAGCCTATTGTGTTTTAAAACTCCAGGCAGATGAAGGACACTTTGTTCTAACCTTGCGTATTACTGCTGCCAAACGTATTCCAAACACAGCTCCCTTCTCATAAATTACTACAGTGAGCAACACTTCAGAAGGTTGAGACATGTATTTAAAAACTGTCACTGCAAATGAAATGGCTGCAGTTTATATTACAGATGACTCACCATCAGGCCCCTCCTTCAAGGGATTCAATCAAGTATTTCAGGCCCCATAATTGATCTTTTAATGTTGCATTTTCTCCTAAGAGCTATAGATGCCACAGTGTTGGATGCCTTGAAAAAGATGTCTCAGAGATCCCGAAGACAGAAACAAGAATTACAAAACAGTCATTATTCCATTTGGATATGATAGCAAATGATGCATGTATCCATTGAAAATCAGATAGCAGCTTTATATATGGGACCTAGAATAAATGCAATGTTTGTTTCTTAATTATTCACTAGTGGGAGGATTGATTAAATAAAATCCTCTAAGGCTATGTCCACACTGTACCCCACTTTAAGTGGCATGTAGCTACATCCTGAAGTGAAAAGCAAGCCGTGTCCACACTGAGATGTGTAGCTACATGCAGAGATGGTCTTATCCTACCTGGGGCCCTAGGCAAAGGCCCATTGTGTGGCCGTCATAGGGCTCCCTGGCATAAGCCCTATCCCCCTGTGGCCCTGGTGCCCCACTGGGGTGTTCTGAAATGCCCCCATAGTCCTGGTACCCCCCTCATGGCTCTGGATCCCTGCAGCCAGCACTCTCCACCCTGCTGGGGGCCCCAACACCCCCATGCCCCAGCACTCTGCCTGTGACCCCCCATGGTCCTGGATCCCTGTGGCCAGTCCCCTCCATGGCCCTGGCACCCTACTGTGGCCCCAAAAATGGCCCTGATGCCTCACTGGGGCCACAACCCCCCACTGCCAAAGGCAAGGGGCACCCAGGACGGGAGCCTGCAGCCAGGCCTCTGGGCTGGCACCCACTCCACCCCCAGGGGTGGAGCAGCCGGCCACGGGGTGGGGCGGAAGCCCAGAGCCCAGCCTCTGGGCCACCCTCTCCTGTCCTGTCCCCCCAGAACCAGGATCCTTGCAGGTCGATTGGCCCTGGACCTTTCATAGGCATCTTGTTGGCTATATTCACTGAAGACAAAGCATTTAAAGATATGCTTCCCCATGGCATGAATTAAAGAAGATGCCTGTATATCTCCAGTTTCTTTGTAGAGTTTATTTGTAATGTGAAATCTTTAGAAATATGGTTTCCAATCCGAAGTTTGTCAAAACAGAAGCTCTCTAGAACATTGAGGAGTGGCATCGTGCTGAGATACTGGAACTATTGGTCCTTTGTTCTTTCTGTCTCTGTTCCTAGTTTATTCCTGACACCATAGCCAGAGATGGACTCATCACAGATCTTACTTAAATGCACCAGATGGGTTCACCATAGAAGTTCTTTTTATGTTCAACTTATCTTAAATATGGTATTTTACATACACTGCCACCTGGTGACTGAATAGTATAATACAGTTTAACTTTTCATTCCATCCACCCTGCTTCAAGCATGTCTCTACTCATCTAAGCCGCACCTTAGTGATGGGCCTGTGTGGGCCCCTGGTCCCCCTGCTCTCCCTGCAGAGGCCCTCCCTGCAGTGGTTAAAGTAAGAGGGAACTCACCGGAAAGCAATTCCAGGGCCCCCAAATTTGAGAGGCCAGAGTTCTGGGGCCTCCAAAAATAAAAAAATCCAGAAGAACACCTGTTCCGCCCTGCCCTGGCTGCTGGCAGGTCCTATACCCCACCATTGTTAATCACAATACTTATTGTGTGATGCAGTGTTTGCTAGTTTGTGACAATAATTGTTATAGACATAAACGCCATATAAAATTATAAATATTTTTATGGAGCGATAACTGATGCATGTGGTCCTGAGAAGTGGTTGCAAATGCCTATCTGGGCTGGGGCCCACACATGCACGAAGGGATCCCAGACAATATGAGAAGGGGGCCCAGAGATTAGGTGGCTTCCAGGGCCCGTCAAATTATATTTTAAGCACTGCACAGGCCAGAAGGGCAGCAGTGGGCCCCTGCCCCCAGCACTGGAGGAGGCTCTGCTCAACGCTGTGGTCAGGGGGGGCTGGGGCCAGAGGACACCCTCTGGCCAGCTAGAGAGGGCTAGGCCACATGCTGACCTGACTCCTGGGGTGGATCGGCTGGCGGGGAGTAGGGCAGGGCGGGAATGCTGCGGATCGACAGCATAGGGAGGGCGTCCTCTGGCCCATGCCTCGCCCACCCAGAGCTGAATGGGTGGCAGAGTGTGGGTGGGGGTTGCTGTTGATCTGTGGGGCTTGGGACAGTGGCCCTGCTTGTCCGTCCCTCTGGGGCAGCCCTGTACCTGTGGTAGGGTGGCATGAACTCTACACACCACTGTTAGGAAGCACAGTGAAGACATACCCCAAGTGAAAATAAAGGCACTGTTCTTTTAGGGTAAGGGTGCACAACCTTTTTTGGCCAAGGGCTAAATTGCATTTTCTAAGGCCATTCAAGGGCCACAAATGCAACGTATAGGATGAGGGGGGGTCACATCATGTGATTCCCCCCCGCGCTTGCTCCACTCCCAGAGGGCTGCACAGAACATGCTCGCAGCCCGGGGCCCGCAGGCTGTGCACCTCTGTTTTAGGGTCTGGGCCAAAGCTCATGGGCGTTAACGGAGAGACTTCCACTGCCTTTGGATCAAGAGCACAAAGTGATGTTAAAAGGGGTTTTGAGGGTCCTGCTAAGCAAATTCAAAGCTAGGCGTGAGAATAGAGCTAAATTCTAATGTTCCTTTTGGACTGCTCTCTGGTAGAAATTGTATTGTGCTGGAATTGTGGTTCTCACCCACCCATGTCCCTCTCTTAGGAATTATTACTCCCTGCTAAAGGGTGGGATTGCAAAGATTGGTTTGTAAACCATTCTTTGGATGAAAGATGCAGCAGAGATGAATATTTATTGAGATAAACTTTGGATTGGGTCTGGTGTGACATATTCTATTCCCAGAGTTACTTCTGACCTTCTGGGTGATCTTCAGCTTCTGTGCCTCAGTTTTCTCATCTATAAATTGGGGGTGCCAACCCGTCCATGTCAGTGCTTCAAGGTCTAGGGATAGAAAGTGCTCTCTAAGTGGACGGGGGGCTCAGACAGCAGATAGAAGGATAATGGCCTAAGAGCCTCAGTACAGCAGACTAAAAGGGCCGGATCGCAGCCAGGGGCGTGGGCGGGGTACTGTAATAGGCTTGAGCATTGACTAGTGTGCGCTCCGTGTTGCATCTTTCCCTGCAGCCAGCTGACACCATTCAGCCTCGCCTCGCGGCCTCATAGAGGACTACAACTCCCAGGTGGCAAAGCGGCAGACTGTTTCTCCCCCGCCCCCACGCGTTGCCTCATGGGAATTGCTGCTTCCGGGGCGGGCTGGGAGCTGTTGCGGCCTCAGCGGGCTCCAGGCGGTAGGGACTCGGCTTCCCAGCGTCCTCCGCGCGGCACGAGCCGCCAACGCGCGGTAGCGCCTTCCTTTCCCGTACAGTGCGCCAGCGCCGCGCGCTCCAGCGAGCCTGCGTAGCCGGATATCCGGCGCCTGGGCAGCTGCGTTCGAGGAGGAGCGGTTGGGCCGTGCCCTGCGAGGTACGGGCCGCGCGTGTCCTCGCCTTGGCCACGGCGCACGCCCCGCGGGACCTGGGGCACGGGCGGGTCGGTCGGTTCCCTGCTTGGCGCGAGGCTGGGCTGCGCCCGTCTGAACCGCGGAACTGCCCCGTCCCCCCCTCGGGGTCACAGACTCACGCCTGAGTTCTTCCCTGCTCGGGTCAAGGTTCACAGCTTCGCCTCGGGGTCAAAGAGACCGCCCCGATCCCAGTTTCACTGTGCCTCCCCCTCCCCCTCCCCGCGTGGGTCTTCGCTCACCACGGTCAGACCCCGCCCCGCGCTGGAACGTCACAGCCCTGCGCCGGGGTTAGCCCCGCCCTCTACCCCATTGCCCTGCCCGCGGGTCCCCAGCGCTCTGTGCAGTGGGGCCTCTGCCCGGTTCTGGGGAGCAGTGAGTTTGACTTGTCAGCTGCTGCTACCCCCTTCCGCCCCCAGCCTTGCCCTGGAGCTGAGGGTGGGGTACCAACTGAGCCAAGCAGGCTGGGGTGACTGTGCTCTCTGGCTCCTACCCAGGTAGCAGGAGGAAGGAGGGGAGCCTAACTGAGACCAGCATGGAAGATTCTGATGGGGACTTGTCTGTTCAGAGAGGTGCCATCCTGTCTGAGTTATTCCATATTCACATCACCACCAAGAAATTGTGAGTTGCCATGGAGTATAAGAGGCAGTATAGTATTATTGAAGTGGAAGAGGTTTTTAGAGCTTGGGAATGTTTCCTTTCTGCCCTCCTGCCAGTCTTCTGGTGAAGGGCACCTTAACTCACCAGCTGTGGTGAATTGACAGTTTGAAAGCACCCCTTATGCAGGTACATTTGCTCCTTTCTCTTTCATGTAGTCTGGAGAAAGAACTATTGCTTCTGCAAAAGCAACTGAACCATGTACTGTAACTGGAAACTGTCTGGGCCAGATTTTCAAGTGTTCTTCCACCACTGAAGCACCCAACTAAAGGCTGTGTTTTCAAATGTGCCCATTATGGCACATGTCCAGGGGTTGATATAATTAGGTTCTTCAGTGAGTGCCAGCAGAAATTGTTTGGTACTCTGCTATTAAATGCCATATTTGCGCTCCCTTATGTCTCACACCCCCCCTCCACCTGGGCAGGAGGAGTTCCATCCCCTGGGGAGGGGGGGTTGTACCTGTAGGGGGGGTGGGAGGCTGAGGGGGGCTGCTACACCCCCTGGACTTCCCCATCCCCTACAGTTACCTAGTGTGCAGCAGCTGCTGGTCCCCTGTAGCCCAGCTTTGGCTAGGACAGGGCAGCCTCACTATCAACCCCTGCCTGGGTATCACTCAGCGTCTCTCTTACAGCATATGAAATACTTTCCTTGGCCTTGAACAAGGACAGGCCTGAGGGTTTATTCCAGGGACGTCACTGGGACCGGTGGGGCCAAAGGCAGACACTGGCCTGGGACTGGTGGAGCTGAAGGCTGGTGTCAGCTCTGGGCTGCCAGTTGGTGGCGGCAGCAGAGGCCTAGATCCATATCTGGCTTGGGAGCCAGGAGCTGGCAGAAGGGGCTGCTGTGATCCAGATTCAGCCTGGGAGCTGGGGTCCATGGTGCGGGCTGGATCCAGCCTAGGGCTGGTGACAGCAGCAGGGGCCGTCGGTTGGTTCCAGCTGGGAGCAGGGCAACAGGCAGTAGGGGTTGGGTGTGCGGTGGAGGTGGGTATGGTTTCGGGCAGGGGGATGGGTGGGTGAGCCTGGGGCAGTGCAGAGTATGCTGATACATGTGTGAGCCTTTGGGAGAAGTTTACAGTATGCTTTTTGAAAGGTTAGGTGCTCATGTGTACCTGAGTACCACTTATGTTAATCCCTGCACGTCAGATTTTTCAAAAGAGTGCAGGATCCAATGTAAAAAAATTGTGATCTCTTATTTTCGTGCCTCACTGATTACGGGTTTTCAAAGTCTGGCCCCCATTGTGAATGCTTAGCTTTTTGAACTCTAGGTGTAGTGAACAATGCTGATAATTATTATTGTCATTATCATGTAATCACTTATTCTTCCTGACCACACTGATTTTGATACCAGCTGCTGTTAAAATTATCTTTTCATTTAGTCAAATATAATGAGTTATTTTGTAGCTACTACAAATTAAAGAAAAAAACTTTAACAAAAAATAATCTGGTTTTATCTTTCCCATTGAACTCAGAGGCTGGGACCATGGATTTTGGTATTAGCATTATATCCTGAGTGGCTTCATGGGGTGTCTGTTCACCAGAAAGTATAGAAATGTTTTGCCACCCTAAATCCCAGAAATGTTTGCAGAGATTTTATTTAGCACAGGGTCATGTCAGAAATTAAGAATCAGTGCCAAAGTGATGTGCTAATTTCCTTTTAAAACACCTTTTAAAAAAAATTCCTACCTTGTGATGTAGATATTTGTTTTCTAGGGTGCAGGAGCTGAGATTCTTGGTGGCTTTAACTGACCCAGAGGAAGGGCAACTGTTTCAGTCTCAAGAGACAGTGAGTGACTAGCACACTTTACATGCCTATTTACATCTTCATTGAGAATCTATATTTATATATTTTGGGCTTATTTTTCCTACCTTAAAATTTTCATAGTATATCTATATCTATATTAGGAAGAAAACCTGAATTATTAATTAAAGCTGGTGTACTGATAATATCAAAAACCTATATTAACAAATTCAGTATTCTGAAATAAGGCTTGCATATGTGCATTAATTGCTCACATTCATACAAAAAAGAATAATGACAGAATGAGATACATCTACCTGAGGTTTGTTGTAATATGACTTGACCCAGTACAAAGTGTTAGTCATCATGTACAACATTTATTGAAGTAATGACCATTGCAGTGTTTTTTTAAATAGCACAGTAGATGCAGCAACCCCTTCCTGAGTGAGCCTTAAGAATGTGCAGCTCAGAATATAGCAGGAGTAGTCTCCTCACACTACCTTTTCACTGTTTTATTTGCAGCACTTCTTAATTTACGTAATTTTCCATGGTCTTGAGTTGCCGTGATGCAAACAGAAGAGTCTCTCAGGATATACTGTTCTGATGTGATTCTCATTTCACAGACGAATTTATATTTTTTTCCTTCTCATTCCAGGTCTTAAAGTCACTGGATATTTGGAAGAACTTATTTGCTGTAGCTGGGCCTAAGCCAGAAAGCACAGTTGAGTAACAGCCCAAAGATGGGAGATGAAGATGCTGGTGAACCCTTTATGGGTATGGTGGCTGACGGGGCCAAAGATTATGATGGTATCCTACCTTCTGACACAGTTTCGCTCAGTGATTCAGACTCTGAAGACTTTGGCTTAGCAGATGAAGCTGAAGTTGATACAATTTCTCCAGAGGAACCACTGCCCTTGGATAATATAGGTTATGGATCAGATGAGAACCCTGATTCTTCAAACAGCAGTCTTAAAACTCCTGTCCAACCATTCCACCTGAGGGGTATGAGCTCTACTTTCTCACAGCGCAGCCAGAGCATATTTGACTGCCTGGAAGGGGCAGCCAAGTTAGCAGTGCCCTCAATGGCTGAAGATAATATTGTTGATGGGAGATTTAAGCGCCCTCTGCCTCCATCCACTCCTTCAAGCAAGATGGTTGCAGAAAGCCTTGGGAGGCAAAGCAAACCACCCCCAGCTGCCAAAAGTTCTCCAGCAATCCCTGACTATGTGGCACACCCAGAACGCTGGACCAAGTACAGCCTGGAGGGAGTTTCCGAGTCCAGTGATAAGACCAACAGGATGGCTGCCATGGAGTTCCTGGAGGGCTTGAAGAAGAAGGGAGGAGAACAAAGCTCAAGTACCCAAGACAGCCACGCCCCATATTTCAATCAGGACACCTCCAGCTGTGGTACTGGAAGGATAATCTTTACCAAACCCACAAAAACAGGCATGCATAGCTTGGAAAGAAAAAGACCATGGGAGGAGGATGGTAAGATGCTCATGAACACAAAGCAAGATTTGAATAAGAAATTGCCCAAGAAGGGAAGTGACCTGAGGGAAGAGGATAAAATTGAGCTGGGACATTTAGACTGTGAAGAGAAGATGATGGAGGAAGAGGAGCGGTTGAAGTTGGAGGACCTTGGTGCAAAAAGAGAATGTGGCACAGGTTCTCCTCACACAGGTGAAGAGGCTTTGGTGGAAACTGTAGGGTTTCACGGTAGTAAGAAAAGGAGTAGGAAGCATTTCCGTCCCAAAGCAGACCGTGAAGATGCTGAAGAGTCTTGAAAGAGAGAAACTAATTAAACTCATGTAGTGGCTTTAGTGTTACTCTAAAAGACGATCTTTGTTTGCTCTCTCTCAACCCAGATCTCACTAGTGGGGCAGGTGGCAGAATTCTGTCTGGCACTGAGTTTCATGGTCTCCAAATACCCTATTTTTAGTAAATTTGTCAGAAATTAAGGTACAAAATCCCCATCCCTGGATTCATTGTGGCAGGGGACAATGTGGACACAGCACAGCCCCCAAAGGGGAGAGGCAGGAAGTTTGGCAATTCCCTTGAGCAAGTCCCTCTGACTGATGCTGGTGCAGTGTAAAGTCCTTGACCACAAAGGTTATTCTCACACAAGGGCTCTTGTGGGGAGAATGAGGGATCCAGGAGAACCCCCTGCCTTTCCCTACCCTTTCACCCTTTTAAACATTTGGAACAGTCAGACCAGTGCTGTAGAAGTCTGGGGTGGAATTTTAAAACGTTAAAAACCAAACCCAGTAGGATTAAGTTAATATCCTGATTCCCTACCTCTCAGAGGGAAACATTTCTTTAATGTGTATGCTTCTAATAGGGATCATGGGGGGAAGGATTGAGCCATGCTTTCCCTATTGCCACTGAAAATAAAAATGCAGTAAGTAACTGGTCATGAGCTGAGAGGGCACAATCAGGAGTGGCAAAATAAATGTTTTTTAAGAAACTTGAGTATTTCCCCTTTCTTTTTATTTGATAAAAGTTTAAAAGAAACATGATTACTGTTAAGAGAAAACATCTTTAGAAACGTTTTAGCAAAGACAAGCTTGAGGTAGCCTCAGCCACTTCTCAACAGACAAAGTATATAATTGGAATTTGTGTGACAGCTAGTGATTGGTCAAGCAGCCACAAGCTTCTACCCTGTGTGTGACGCTAATGTCTGATCTCCGTAAGATGCAGTGTTTCCATTTTGACTCTTAAGTGGGCTATCTGGACGGAATGGACTTGTATGAGAAATTGGTCAGTAAGATACTCTCTTTATCCTTTGGATGTCAATAAAAACATTTAGTTGTAATTTGGTTTCTGGGTCTTTCTTCTGCCCATGTGTATACTAGCATCAAACACACTATGACTGTTAGCAGAGAAGTATAGGCAGTTTCATTTGGCAAGGGGGGATTTCAAATAAGAATCTGAGAGGATTTTATCTAAATGTACAGATATTTTACAAGAGGGGCCATTTTCTGTCTTCTTGGTCCTTCTACTTTGTTTTTTTGGTAGCACTGGAATAGTTTTACATGGTGCAAGTGGAATCATTAACACAACTACAATAATTGTTAAACTTTTACATAGCACTCTACAAACACCCTTGTGAGACAGGTTAGCAAGTGCTAACACTCCCTTTGCGTAGGTGAGGGAAAAGTGGGGTTGGAAAGTTACATTTTTAGAATCGAAATTCATACTGTAAAACAGTGTTTCTTAGCTGGACTGGATCCAGTCTCTGACATCTTCCTGACACGTTAGGAAGGCAGCAAACCAATCCCTAGTATCAAAATGGTTGAGAAACACTGCTATAGGAGACAGCACATTGCTTAGGCAACTTGACTTGCTTTGTCTTGGCCGGTGTACTACATTAACAATTAATTAATCAGCCAAGTTTTAGTGTTTATAACTGGGCAGTAAAAGGCCATCTTTTTAAATTTATTCATTGTAGCTAGAAGTCCATTGCTCAAACTCCCATTCAAATTTGGGAATGTTACAGATAAGGTGCTTGAAACCTCAAGAGAGGAAATGACTGGCTGCAGGACAGGAGCCATGGCTGCTTTATTGTTTGTACCGTGGTTACTTCCAGAAACAATAATGTTCAGTGGGTAGAGGACAATAGTGCCAGTCTTGTGAAACTGACTTTGTCCAGGACAAATTGGCTTAGAGTGCAACACCGAGGAACAATCAGGATCTGTGGACATTAATAGGACATATCCAAAGCCTTCTGGCTTGAAGGGGACATAAAAAATTCATATGAGAGGTATAACTTCCATATTTGTCACCATATATTTTGCTTTCAAATAGGGATCTGATTTCACTGATGACATCAATAATGCAGGAAATGTTTCTTTTTGACAAACTAAGACCACCTCCTAAACACCAGGTATCCCCTAAAGCAGTCATTGGTTCCACTTCTGTCCTTAAACGTGAGTAAACTTTGTATGGATACCAAAACTCAGATCCTGTGTAGACTACAGCTGACTTGAAAAGATGTGCAAACTCCTATGGTAGGAGGAAGTCCTTAAATGCAGAGAAAAGTTCATGTGTTAAATAGATTTGTTAGTCCTTAAAAGTGCCACAAGACTCCTTGTTTGTTTTGCTGAATGAGAGTAACACAGCTACCCCCTGGAACATAACAGGCTTATTTCCATTAATAGAATAACTTGCTGCTAAGCATAAACAGTATTAGGATCCGGTCTTTTTGGCTATGTCTACACTTGCTAAAATTAGTTTGAATTAGTTCGAATTAGCGATCCCCATTCATTTCAATGGCTGGTTAGTTCGAACTAAGAAATTAGTTTGAATTAACATGGCCACATTGGTTAATTCGAACTAGTTAGTTCGAATTAACCCTTTAGTTCGAATACCCTATTCGAACTTATTAGTTTGAATTAAGGAAGCCCTTAATTCGAACTAACTAAAGCCTAGTGTAGCCATGGCTTTAGTTAGTTTGAATTAAACCTCAGTTTGAACTAACTTGCCAGTGTAGACATAGCCAATTGTGTGTGTGTGGTGTTTTATGACATTGTGAAACCTAGTTAGTTAGGTGCATAATTATCAGGATCAGTGTGCATGATACATAGGAGCTTACAAGTACAATATTTTCTAGGAGATGCAATTGAGGCTTGTCCATCCAAGAAAGCCAGCAGTCCAGTACTTTTTGCTAAAAGTGGTGTATCTACATTAATCCAAAAGGGTGGGCAGTATTCCTACAAAATTGCAGGAAGAGAACCTTTTAAGTAGAAAATTCAGTTTATTTGTGTGCAGTCTTGTACAAAAGTATAATAATGTTCCACGGCCAGTTAGCCTAGCTGTGCAAGGAAAGCCATAATATCAGATACACAACTGTAACATTTTAGCTACTATAATGAAAAGACAAAAGGTGAAACATCCATAGGGCTAGTTTCTAGGGAAAAAAAATTCCTGGAGTAGGATTTGATTTTTCAGAAGCATAGACAAAGAGAAGACTGGAAGCGAGTCAGATTTCTTGGACACGAGAGCTGTTCCAACTTCTGGGGGGGTGTATTGGGAGCCTTTCTGTTGCCTATTGTTAAAGCAACACAGCAGGCAGAAGTTTGGCATTCAGGGAGTATAGTGGAAGGGGTGAGGGTAATGGAACAATTAATTAGGTGCTTTGCATTTTGAAAGGGACAGCGAGCAAGTAAAGACTTTAGGACAAAACAGGATTCAATTTCTGCGTATGGCCTCTGTTGAAACCTCACTTTGTTTCCTGATTTCATTTTGATTAACAATCAAGGAAGGAAAAGAGCCCATGAACCTGTGCTTTCTTCAGTAAACAGATTAGATAACTAATTTTACTGTGGTAAATATCACACTTTTTTGCCAGAGTATTTCCTCTGGGAAGAATACAGGGATTTACAATCAAGAAATGAAATTATCAGTTTGGAACAAAAAATTAGAGAACACAATGGTATTTGGAGGGGGTTGGAGAGCACGGGAGTACTTTTAAAAGTATGGTGATGGTATCAGTGTTGAGGGCATCAGAGAAGTTACCAGGAGGCAGTAGAAGATGTTTATTACCGTGAGTGATGAAGTGAAAGCTTGGAGCAGTGATTCCTCAAACTTTTTGGTCCACGCCCCCTGGTAGTTAGGAGCTGAAGCTGTGGCTGGGGCCAGGTCCTCAGGCCAGGAATTGTTGGCTGGGGCAGTGTGGGGCTGGTTGAGTGTGAGTGAAAAGCCATTGCGTCCATGGTCACTTTTCCCACGGACAGGAGTGCATTTCACAGTGTAAGTCCAATTCTTGGGACACATCTGTCTCCTGCATGTACAAGCCTCCCCTTATGGGTGCAGACCAAAGCCATCTCTTCCCCACACCCAACCTGGTCTGCATCTGGCTGGAGCGAGGACCAGAGCCAGGAGCAAGTGGCAAAGGTGAAGGAGAAGGAAGGGGGCTAGAGCAGAGTGGATCCAGGGGCAGAGTGGAGCTAGGCGCTCCCTCTTCAACCCTGCTGGTCTGGGCCCTGCTGTGCCCTCCCACTCCCACAAATGTTCCTTGGCACCCCTGTAGGGGGACATATCCTACATTTTGGGGACTGGAGGAAGTACACAGGGTACAAAAGGTAGGGTATTAGGAGAAATCCTTTATATGGTTAAAACAGGAGATGCAAGTATGGATTAGGTGAGAAGATGGTAGGGTATTAGGAGAAATCCTTTATATGATTAAAACAGGAGATGCAAGTATGGATTAGGTGAGAAGATAAGAGCCAGGAAGCAGGAGATGGTAGAGAAGATAGGCGAGGAGTGTGCAAAAAAAGAGAGTGTACAGAAAAGGACTTAACAGGAGATGAGGTGGTTCTGGAACATGAGTGGATCCTGTCTGGCAACATGTCAGGCTTTGTTGAGGATTCAGAGAATCATGGTTGCAGGGCCATGGAGAATGGAAGTCAGAGGTGGACAGAGAAGTGTGTTATATCACAGGTGATTGCCTTTAGTTATTGATCTGCTTTTTTTAATGTGGGTAAATGGGTTAAGAGAAATACAGTAGACAGGCAGGTAGACTGTGTACAGGCAGGGAACGAAGTGGGGGAAAAATGTCAGTGCACTGTTCACTGTCTACAGTACAAATACAGGGAGAGGGAAATGGAAGACATCTGATATATAAATTCACCAATGGTAAAATCATGACATCACAAGTCAATGACACTTTGCCACAGACTTCAGTGTGGTTTGGATTTTCCCCCCAAAGTTCTTCAAAATGGCAAATTGTTTACTCGTTGGAAACGAGAACTTCATTTAATTATCAATATACATCATGTCATTTTCAGACTCTTCTGTATGCTCGTTGCCTTCACTTCTTTCTGGTAGGGTTGTCTGATTTGTGCTGGTATTCATAAAACCTAAGAGATTTTAAAAAATCAGCATAGTTGTTAGAGGTATTATGAAAATAAGGTCTTACAATAGATGCTGGGGAGATCTACAAAATTTAAGCAATCAGTGAAAAGCTATACTAGACTGCACCATTTTTGCATTTTTCA
Organism: Pelusios castaneus; assembly: GCA_007922175.1. Taxonomy (NCBI): domain Eukaryota; kingdom Metazoa; phylum Chordata; order Testudines; family Pelomedusidae; genus Pelusios; species Pelusios castaneus. The sequence continues at coordinate 12,171,502 of ML685792.1, read as the reverse complement.
CTTCAGACTAGAAAAACCTTTATTTTACCTTCTAGACAATTTTAATTTCTGATTCTCATGCAATTATAGTACTACAATGTTTGGGTAGAAAGTGCTGCAAGGGAATTTTTTAATTGTTCCAATGGAATTTTCAAAAAAGAATGTAAATCTTTTTACAAAGCCTAATCTTGGGGGGTGGGCAAATTTGCTATTCCTGACGCTTTCAACAACAGTCCTTTATTGTGAAGTCTGTAGTGAGAGAAATATGGGCTTAGACTTGACCATCTTATGACTTTGTGTTTAATGATCTGTGCTTTACACTAGATGTTGAACATACTACTTTGTAACTTTCCTATCTTCAAAGCGTCTGACGAAGTGGGATTTTCTCCCACGAAAGCTCATGCAATTAATAAATCTGTTAGTCTTTAAAAGTGCCACAAGACTCTGTTGTCATACTACTTGTATGTTCATGTTACTACTACATGTAAACTACTTTTAATGTTTGGGGAATCTTATACTTCACTCTGCATGTGGAGTCAATTTAAAAGAAAAGTTCCAAAGAGGTAACCGTATTAGTCTATTGCAGAGAAACAAACGGAGTCCTGTGGCACTTTTAAAGGCTAACAGATGTATTCATCACATGAGCTTTCATGGGAGAAAATCCCACTTCATTTTAGCCTTTAGTTGCTATGTGTAAACTTCCAGAGACTCTTATGTGTTCAACATTAACTCTTTCGTGACTGGGAAAATGTTCAGTTAGTTGTATTTAGGTTAGCTAGGGATTGTGTAGTTTGTCATGGTAAACTTTGGGAAAAATCAAGGAGGAGAGGTGGCAATGAAGTCCCAAGTCAGAGCTAACGGCAAAGGTGAAAGATAAATGCACATGTTTTATAGGCTATGTCTACACTTGAAAATTTAGGTCAACTTAACTAAGCCGACTTTAAGTCGACTTAGTTAAGTTGACTTAGTGAGTCTACACCTAAATTTTAAGTCGACTTTGGGGGGAACTTACAAAGTCGACCTAGAGTGTTCACACTGGGGACTTAAGTCAACTTCTAGGGGCTAGGGGGACCTAGGGCAGGTCCACGGGGTGGGGGGGGCAATGGTACAATGGTACATTGTACATAGGTACAATGGGGCAAAGGGGGGGTCAGGGACCCTGGCAGGGCATAGGGGCAGGGTGGGCAGGGCTCTGCCCTGCCCTGTGGGGGGACATGCCAGGCTCCCCCTGTGCCCCCCCCCAGCAGGGAGGGCATTGGTGTAGTCCTGGGGTAGCCCTAAGTCAACTTAGGGCTACCCCACGTTTACACTGGCTTAAGTCGACTCTAGGGAGTCGACTTAAGCCCTAAGTTGAACTAAATCTAGGTTTAATAAAGTCGACTTTATCTTCCTTAAGTCGATTTAAGCAAGCGGTAGTGTAAGCAAGCTTAAGTCGACTTAATTTTCAAATGTAGATGCACCCATAGTGACCTGGGCCTTTAAATATGTATATTGGTAATGCCATGTCAAGACGTTGTGGCATTCTTAGTTACTTCCCCTTGTAGTATCTACTTTTTTTTTTAACAGGCAAGAAAGATTAGATAAGGCAAATAATATAATATCGGGCTGTTAAGAAGATGCTACTGTTCTAATACTACCACCACCAGACAAAAGAAACATCTTAAGATGTTTCAGGAAAACTTTATTTGATAGCATTCTGTCTGGCAAAGAATCACTTATCAACTGCTGTGGTTAAAAAACCTACACTTCTGTATTGTTTGTCTTAGGGTACTCACTTTTATTGTTTATCTGAATGCTTTCTGTCTGGTTCTTTGACTGTTTCTGTTGCATAACTAACTGCAATATTTAAATCAACTAAGGTGGTGGGATGTGATTAAGAACTGTTTCATAATGGGTTAGGGTTGCCCATTAAGTTTTAAATGATTGATCAAGGTATAGCTAAGCAGGACTCAAGTTTTAGCCATATAACTGAAGTCGAAAAGGAAGGTTCTTGCAACTTAACTCTAAGACACAGCCCAAGTCAGGGCTCTTGACTTCAACACCCTTCCAACTGCATTTACAAAAGCTGGAATCTCCAGATGATCTAATCCTGATTGGCCACCAGGAGAAGTTAGTCTGGTTTGTTGGGAGTAGTGAGCATTGTGTGCTTAGCATCTTTATTCTGTTTTGAGACAACAGAGTCCTGTGGCACTTTTAAAGACTAACAGATGTTGTCTTTCTACAATAGACTAACACGGCTACCCCTTTGGAATTTGACTATTCTGTTTTGGTAATTGTTAATAAATGGAGAATAAGGATTTTACTATGTAAGGCTCCTTCACTGGTAAAAGGTGCTGCAAACCTTCCGAAGATTACACCCAGAACTCAATGGACTGGAAATGGGTGACCTTGAGCCCTATGAATTGGGTAAAGGGAAGTGCCTTTTCCCTAGAGCTCTAAAGATAGGAAAAGGGAGAGGGTCCCTTAATCGGGTTATGCCTTGAGTCCTATGCATTGGGGTACAGGTGAGGTGCCTTCGTGTGGGCGGGTAACAGTAGTGCCTAGAGTTCAATCGTGTCAGGGTCCCTTGTGGTAGGTGCTGTATAAACATATAATAAATGACAATCCTAGCACCAAAGATTTCATGTTCTACTATGTCTTGCAGTTGGGAAGCTTTTGCAAATCTGTAGTTAAAATGTTCCTCTTTATAATTTCATCTCCACTACCCCCATACCACCCTACATATTTGCTCTTCCTCTTTGCCATTTACGTCTTTTACTAAATCGACCAATTGCACTATTTTGCTTTGCAATTATAATTTCAAATACTCACTTGTAGAGTTTGGAACTAGTCTATTGCACAGGAGGTTGTTTTTGCTTAAAGAATCTGCCATTGAGGAAATAACAGCTGAACAGTAGTTGACCTACAAAACAAGTAATGATTCCTATATTAATTCAATATCTGTAATCCTTCAGATTAAGTCTCTTTTGCGAGTCTAAACGGTTGAAAATCTAAGCAGTAGCTATAATTAAACTTCATAAATAGCATTTCTATTAAATCTTGAATGGTCAGATTGAGCCATAAATACCTACATTCTATTCTATTCTATTTTTATACACAGTCATCTATATGTGGCATCAACTTTCATCTAGAAAAATAAATGGCTGAATTTATCTTGGTAAAATATCTCTTGTGTTGCTGTTGAATTTAGCCATCTGTCTTTACAATTGGTTTCAGCATTGGTTATTGAATACAAAATATTTTTAAGAAGCAATGAAAAATGCTTTGGAAAAGAATTCTGTAATGAAAGTAGTAAGATAAACTGATGAGGTCAAAAGTCCAGTGGGGAGCTCTAATGACATGGTAAAGAATAAATGTAATACTTAGTACTTGGATGGCGCTTCACATTTTTAAACTGTTTTACAAATGTTTATTTAAACACCAGCCGCTTGTCATCAGAAATTTATGATGGAATTTCCTTATATTGTTAGTGTTGCATATTTGTATGTTAGAATATCTCTTGAAAATGTCTGTTTGTATTCAGTACCATAACAAGTCAGTCTAGATCATATCAGTGGAAATATAACTTGTGAGATAGGATGTGGGCATTTTCATAAACTAAGTATTATTTTTAACAGATAAAAAATAGAGCTGCCAGCCAGTAAAATTTCTAAATAGTTATTTTTTTCCCTTCTGAGCCATTAAATACAGCCTTAGAATAACACTGCAGGCATGAGACAATTTTTTTAATGAACTGGCAGTGGAATTAATGCTTTATTTGCTTTTTATAAAGTAGGATTTGGTTTTATTAATATGCACTTTGAGTGACCATTGAGATCTGTGGATCTAATCTTACTTTCCAAAAGGTGGTGCACATATGTTGTCCCCTGGCTTAAACTGCTCCATGAGGATTTTGATTTCGTGGAAGTGATTTCAGTTTCCCTCTTTTCAAACACTGGAAAGTAGTTTCACGGGTTTTTGAATGTCACTTGATAACTGTTAGGAGATTTAACAGTTCAAGGGAGGGCTTCAAAGATTAGGTTACGCAGAAAGTTACGTGAAGAGGATTGAACCAGCATTTACTTCAAGAGAGTAGTTCACCAGAGCAGAAGTCTTCGGAGTAAGAGTTTGGTGTGGCAGAACCAGGAGGATGAGAGAGATGTGCTGCAACCTTCCCTCTTCTCTCTAACATTTGGCAGGTCAGTATATTTTCTCTCGCTCCTTCTTCACAGAAATAAACAAGAAGGCCACTAGAGCCCTAAGAACAAGGGAATCTTCTTTTCTTTTGCCCCCATAACATAAAGTGGAACTAAGGCCTACATGCCAACATCAATCCCTCCTCGTAGAGCAGCTCCAATCCAAACAGTAAATGAAGAGAAATTAGTGAAAGCTTAAAAAAAAAAAAAAGTACATCAAAAGTGTTACTTACTTGTGATTCCAGAGTTCGAAGCCTTTTCTCTTGCTCTTTCATTCCACTAAAATATTTAGACAGATTGTCCACTCTAATGTAAACAAAGCAGAGACACGCAGAGAATGACAGCTATGTAACTCTTAACAGACATAGGACTAATCCACAGCCCCGCTTTTGGTGCTTTGCACTGCTGAGACAGGATGAAGCACCTAAAGGGTCATTTAGGGATTCTCTGTGGTATAGAGAATGAGTATAAAGAGACTGCAGGGACGGGAGTACACTGCATTCTGGCTAATCCTCCCTGGGCTAATTGTCCCTAGAATCATTATAAACTGGCATACGTTAAAACAGTCTTCAGGCTACTATAACTTGTGCCAAGGTCCATTCAGTACCCAACAGCTCCAAGAATCAGGGAAGGTGGAAAGGGCGTGTAGAGCCAGCTGTGCTGCTTGACCCCTCTTTCCTCAGCAGTCTGCAGTGTGAGCTCAAAACTTGTAAGGATCACATCTAGTCTACTTCTCCCCATCAGCTAAGTAGTACTGGCTATTTCTTGAAACTTTTCAAAGTGTTCTGTTTCCAGAAACTAGTTTCACACTTTTAATTAGTAATAACAAACTTCAAAATGTCCATGCTAGCTCTTTCTCCCCCACAAAGTCTGAACGCTTCTTCAGCGCTCACCTGAATGTATCCAAACTAGTTTAGGCCTCCCTGTCCTACCTCTTCCCCCCCAAGCAGCGCCTTCCTCATTTGACGTATGCACAATACCTAAACGGTTCCCTGATTTCTGAATCCAGCTCTTTCAAATCTCTCCTAGTGTTATTGATATTCTATGGACAGATATATGGGAAGCTCTCACCAATTGCTGGTTTGGATCTAATGTGTTCTGGGGCTTCTGCTGCTCAAAGGTCAAGGGATACATTTCTAGTCTATGTCTCTTGGGAGGCTGCAGATAGATGAGACAGGAGAATGGCCCTTTCACTACATCCAGAATTACTGCCAGCCTAAAGGAAAGGTAGAAATTCCCTCATATGGTATTTATCTGAGCCTTTTCCAGCTTCATAAAGTTTCTGGCTCTTATTTCAGATCAGGTACTAAGAAGTTAAGATTAATTCTTACTTATTTCTCCCCCTTCCCTTCCCAAACCCCGCAAACTTCATCCCCAATTTACAATATTTAAAACTAACAGCATGTCATTATCAAAAAAGACTTTTAGGAAGCAATTAGATGCATTTTTTTTCTTGTCTGATAAGAAGAGCCTGTTTGCCCATCTTGCTAATTCTCAGGGCCACAGTTCTAAAGTAAGTCTATGATTCACTGATGACTCTAAAGGAAAAATAATGTAATTGTTCTAAATTATTATGATGTAACAGAATCAAATCAGGCAGTTGATCAGTGTAGATCAGGTGGAGGGGAAGAATATTTCCCTTACATGTTTGACTAGGCTGTTCGAGGCTCCAAATATGATATAAATTAGAAAGGCAAAGGTCTGTTTTGAAAGAGCACTGGAAACAAAAACATTAGACAGTGTGTCTAATTGATTTCAGTGTGGTCTGCTGATGCCAGAACTGGAGTTTGAATGAAACTGTTGCAACATCCTGGCTACCTTTCATAATTCTAGTTATATGGAAGTTTCATAAGATGCCACATTTGAGTCATGTTATTAAATGCCTCCCTGAAGAAGCCTTACTCACATTGCTTTAGGTGTAGCTTACGTCTCCCTTAAAATAATGTGGTATGCTTTGGGTAATTACTTCCCGTCTTCAGAATGCTATACATAAGTCAACTAATCCTTACAATACTGCTGTCAGTCACTAGTGTTCTCCTCCTTCTTCAGGTGACCTAAATGGAGACCAGGCTAGGTTTAACAAACACTGTGGAACAAACGTGACATTTGCTGCCAACACATTGTTCAGTCCTGATTTGTTATATAGCTCCGCCCCCCCATGCCTGTTTCATTTATTTAGACTGTAAGCTATTTGGTGTAGAGGATCTCTGCTATTCCGTTTGTACAGTACCTAGTACAATGAGGCCCATTCTTGATTGGTTCTTATGTACTACTGCAAAAACATGATTAATAATTCCCTTGTGATACTTATGGGGAGCCAGTGTGAGAGCCAGGACCAGGAGTTGCTGACTCCGAGTCATGTGCTCAGACCACTGGCCATAGTGGTATTCATCAGAGGTGATTCAAAGACCTTCACTCACAAGCAAATCCACAGCCAAGTTTCTTAGGGTGCATCTACACTTGTAAATTAAGTCAACTTAAGCTTGCTTAAGTCAACTTAATTTACTCTGCGTCTACACTACACTTTCCTTAAGTCGACTTAAGCAGCTGCTTAAGTCGACTTAAGGAAAATTTAAGTCAACTTTGTTAAACCTCCTGTTAAGTCGACTTTCTGCTTAATCGACTTTCTAAAGTCGACTTAAGCCAGTGTAGACGTGGAGTACCCCTAAGTCGACTCTAAGTCAACTTAGGGACATCCAGGGCTTCCCCACTGCCCTCCCTGCCAGGGTGGCAGGCACAGGGAGAGCCTGGCGTGCCTGTCCACCCTGCCCTTATGCCCTGCCAGGGACCCTGTCCCCCTTTGCCCCATTGTACCCAGGTACAATGGGGCAAAGGCTGAGCCCCATGGCACTTGGCAAAGGGTGACCCCCCTGCCACCGTGGACCAATCCCAGGTCCACCTAGCCCCTATAAGTCAACCTAGGCGTCCAGTGTGGATGCTCTAGGTTGACTTTTTAGGGTCCCCTCAAAGTCGACTTAAAATTTAAGTGTGGACATGCTAAGTCGACTTAAATTAACAAGTGTTGACAACGCCTTAGAGATTTGAATAAAGATTATTTATTAACTATATTATATATATATTAATTAACTATATATATATATTAACTGGATTATTATTAACTGGATTCTTGGCTAGATTTTGTCTTCAGGCCTACACACTGTTAACAGGACCAGAATGGGAAGAACCGGGGCTAAAGGGCCATGTAAAAGGCTGTTCTTTTAGCATGTCCAGTGGAAAGCAAGGAAGTGCTGGAAATCTGGCAATAAATTCTGAGATGGTGAGATTTCCAGCGTGATTTCCAGATACATTTTACTTTGTTTGGTTAGACCTGACATCTCAAGGACAATGAGAACTCTACCACTGATAGTAAAAATGCTACATTCACAGAGATTTCACAGGTGGTGTACTTCCACACTAACTGCACTTTGTTTTCAATGTCTTGTCCCCACTATGAGCTTTTGGAAGCACCTTAATTTCAGTATGCTTAACCAAGCCTACAGAGCCACAAGGTTCATCTATCAATAGCATCGAAAAGCTGGATCAGAAATGTAAAAAGATGAGCAGAAATGTACTTGTTAAATGTTTTCTTTAGCCTCTCTTCATTGCTTTCTTTTTTCTTTTGTTCCAGGTTTGCAAGATAATTTTCCTTTTGAACCATCTCCCAGGTTATGATTTTTTGATCCAGGCTGTTTGGCAGATCTTTTTCTGTGGAAAAAGACATAAAATGTATGCCTTTACCAAAACCTGCATGTGTGTTGGGGGCAGGTGGAGAGGAGGACAACATCTGTATATAGGAAGAAAGGTCAGTGAGTTGTAGATTTTCCATGCTAAAATTTGGGGGGTAGCTAGATTTATCATGCCAGAAGTGTGAGGTTATCAAATTCTAGCATAAACTATTGTGGCTTATGAGCTTTCTTTTAAATGCAAAGTTTGGAGTGATAACTTCATTGTAAGGGTGTTGATCTTTCTAAAAAAATGGTTTTGTCTTGGTGCAGAAATGACCTCATTCAAGACTGCTTTTATGAATGTCCCAAGCTTACTGAATTGTAAACTACTACTGCAGTTCTAAGGTATTTACAAATATTGCAAGTTGACTGTCAGACCTTATCAGGGCCCCCATGCTACCTACTAGTGCGGGAAAATGAAAGACTCCCAACAAAAGGAAGGGAGTGAGCTCAAGCTGACTGACAGAAATAGGTGGAGGCAGGACAGCCTGAGGCCCAATCCCATTTATTTATTTGAGGTTTTACTTAGGAAGCCCAGTAGTATGCAGAGGCTTAAAGGTGTTAGACAGAAAGAGCAGAAAGGATCAAAAGAGCTGGGATGAAGCTTCTACAAAGAGAAAATCTAGCTGCCTTCCCCTATCTCCTATCGCCTTCTCGCCTACCCATAATACCATCTATAAGGGGTTGGTTACTTGAGTCCTTCTCCATTTCAGTGTGTCTTGAAGCACTTCCTCAGAAACTTTGCAACTCACCAAATCCTTTTGTATAACATCCATCCATCTCTTCTGCTACCCTACACTTCTAAGTTTAACACCCTGTTTCCTATATAGTCTTAAGATCTTGTTTTCTCATGTCCCAAGTCATCTAAGCCTGGATTCCTTCAGCTTTTCTATATTTGGTACCACCTTCACACTTCCCATAATTATTTGCTCCAAACATGGTCCATCCCTGTAATTCAAGCATCCATCTCAGCATTTTCATTTCCATTGTATTAAAGATCTGCTACTGTCTCTTCCTCAGTGTGAAGCATTCAGAGCCATGCAAAGGCACAGACCTAATTACCCATCTTGTAGATCTTACTCTTCAATTTGATCAGCATTTCCCTATCACAAACATCTCAGCTTGTTTCCCTCCATTTGGTCCATGCTTTTCCTGTTCTACATTTACTGCAATTATCCTGTACTCTCAACCCTAGCCTCCCCTAGTTCAGGGGTTCTCAAGCTGGGGGTCATGACCCCTCAGTGGACCATGAGGCTACTGGGAGGTGGGGTGGGTGTGTGTGTTGTGAGCTGTTAGCCCCAGCTCATGCTGGTAAGTGTGGCATGGCCTGGAGGAGGAATCATCACTTGAGGGCAGGGGGAGGGGTAGGAGAGGAGGGGAGGGTCATCATGGCCTGGAATATTTTCAAAGGAGGTCCCTGGAAAATAAGTCTGAGAACTCCCTGCTCTAACTCCTAACATCCTTTACAAACTCAAACCCTACTCTCGAAGAGGGATCTTTGATCAGTTTAGCTGAAATTTATACCAGGCTTTCTATTATAAACGCCCCAATTGCAATGTTAGCCATAGAACCGCCTGGAAGTGGAACAGTGGATACTTCTCTCTCTTGTATGGTTTGAGCATTGTTCTAAAATTAAGAAACAATGTTTCAGTTACATTAACAGTAACAGAAAAGGAGAAGGAATCTGTTTTCTTAGGCTTGTTTAATATACAATATTGCTATTTCAATGGTGAAATTTTGCATGCAGCCGGTTATTACATGTTCAGGCTTTTTACACAATGGTATTTTCTTCTGCAATCTAAATGGGATTTTTTATTGGTGGAGATTTGGGTTCAAATGCACTTTATTGTCTAGGCTTATTTATAATAACAACAACCAAAACCTCAAGCACTGCAAGTAAAACAAACATCTTAACACTCAACTATAAATGCTCTTATTTGATTTATATAAACAAATGGACGGCCATGGCAACTGGATATTCTTTAATTTCATAATATCATTTTAAATGCAGTGGACTGCTCACACCACTTTCACAAATGCCTGTGTAAAAAATGGGCCTTACAGCTTGCCTGGAGAACTAACTTATCTGGGCCCTGGCTGTGCTGAGGAAGAAGTAAATTCAAACGAGAATCCTGGCAAGCAGCCCCCTTCTGTTTGACGGAGCTCCAGCTAAAGTGGCATTAATGACCTCAACTACTGCAGTTGGTCAAAGGATGGGTTCTCAGGAGCCAGGTCCCAAAACAACGTAGAGCTTTATAGGTGAAACCCAACACCTGGAAATCTACTTCAAAGCACAGTGGCAGTCTGTGCAAATAGAATGCTGGGGAATCTGTTGCAGGAGAAACATGCTGATATTATTCTCCTTATTAAGAGAGAACATTGCAAAACGATTAGAAGCTGAAGTATAGTGGGTACATATACAAATATCTACCTTTCAAAATAAAAACAATGCTACCATTTCTGGCAATATTCCCAGCCCCTCTCTAAAATGGGAAATTCTTCTCAAGACAGTAGAATCCAGATGTGGTGTTAAGGATGCTTCCTATACACTATTTGCTAAAATTCAGAAGCAGATTGATAACAGAAATAAAAGCTTTCTCATTAAAATTCTCCAATTAAAAAATCATTATCTTTCAAGTAATCCATTTTATTTAACTAGCTTTAGAAGAACAAATTTGTCCATTTAATTGCATTGGATAAGGAACTGATGATGCCTTCTGGAAAACTCTAAACCCTTTCATTTTAGAAACTGGATTATAAATCATTTTCCGTATGTATTCTTGCATTGTTTGTGAATAAAGACGTGTCCCTGAAAATAGGAACTTTTGCTTTTTGAAAGTTTTTTGTGCTCCTCTATATCTTATCACCACCTATCATCAGGCTCCTCTGATGCACCTGGCTACTAATTGTTTGTGAACAACTCACCCAGATGTTCCTTTTTGTGCTCTATCTTTTTAAAGATTCTTCTGAGAATCAGATTGACGTGGCTGATAATGATAAATGGCGGTGCCAAGGCTGGGCGGCCATGGTATTCCACAATCAGGTTGTAACGCTGAAATTTCCAGAAGATGTCTGCGTTGCCCTGAACAACTTGAAAAGTGTAACTTTAACAACAGAAAAAGTATATTATTTTTTTTCCTGCAGAATCCTAAAGTTCATTGCTATAAAATCCAGAGTATCCTTTTTTACATTAGTATCAGTTAATGCTACCCCACTGCTATAACTTTACCATTGTTCTTCTTTAAAATAAATGATAAAATGTGTGCTCATCATTGGAGATTAAATTACTTGCAGTAATTGCCTTCAGACTGTAGACAATGAGACACAAGCTTTTCTAAAGATAGTAACTGTCGTTTGCCAGAGTAAGACTGTGGCCTGGTCTATGCGCTAAAAATTAGGTTGGCAGTCAGGGATGTGAAAAATCCACCTCCCAGACTGACAGCTATGCTGGCCTACCCATTCCCACCCCCACTCAGCTGTGTCAACAGAAAAATGTTTCTTTTGATGCTGCTACTGTTGCCCAGGGAGGTGGTATTTCTACGCTGACGGAAAACCCCCGTGTTTACAGACTAGTTCAGGATCATGCTGGCAAAGCTATGGCAGCACAGCTATGCTAGTGTTGTTTCTGTAGTGTAGACACTGGCATAGCTGCGCTTAGTTAAACCCACTGTACACTGACAGGAGTTTTTCTGCCAGCGTAGGGTGCCAGTTATGCTGTCTGAACCACTCTGTTGACGTAGGGCTTATCTACACTGCCGGTGACAAATTTGTCACCATCAGATCGAACTTCCCAGTTCAATTGAGTTTGTCTGAGCAGACCTGCTCAATCCATCAGGGAATTGATTCATTAACTTCAGGCCCTGAACTGTGAGTCAAAGGGACGGCATTTCTCTTTGACTCAGCGCAGTGGACCCGGCGGACATTAGGAAGTCGGAGGGAGATATGCAAGTTATTTTAAGTAACTTGTGTATCTCCCTTCAAATGCTGCTGAAAAGACAGGGCATAGTTGCATCTACACCGGGGTTTTAATCGGCATAGCTATCTTGGTCTGGGATGTGGATTTTTCATGTCTCTGACTGACACAACTATACCAGCCTAACTTCTGAGTGCAGGCCAAACCCATGTCAGGCAACCATACTGGGCCAGATCCTCTGCTGGTGTAAAACAGCACAGCTCCAATGACTTCAAGGGGCTATGTAGTCCCTACACCATTCAAGGGATTCCCCTATGAAAAGATCCTGTATGGGCAAGTCTGCCAACTGCTTTCACCTACAAATTTGTACAAAGTGACTTTTGTGCAGCTTTGTATATATGTAGATTTTGGGGGGTTTATTTAAAGGGGGGGGGTTAGGATTTTTCCTTTGAGGGAGATAGTGAAAGGCAAATGGGAAATTAAGAACTGTGGGATTACTGAAGATTACCACCAGTTAGTAAAATTGCTACTAGATCCAAAATTCTTAGACGAGAGCATTTATACACACTTGCATTCTTATTAACCCTTCTTTTCCCTCCCCAATCCCACAAGCCCCATCTCAGAACTAATTAATTAAATCGACACTTGCCTGAACATAGCAATTAGGAGATTCATAAGCAGCACATTGGTGACCAATAAGAAAATGACCAAGAGAAGTATGACAAGCCAATTTGCATAGGTATTAAAACATAATGGTAAATTTTCCTGTGGACTCTTCGGGGTAGAGGTACAGTTCCCAAGACGCATGCGAGATACTGCAATGGGAGGAGGGAAAGGGAAATAAAACTATAGTTTTATATTTATAGCAGGCCATTCTGCATAGCAATTTAAGGTGTAACTGTAGTGTGGGTAGGCATGCCCAAGCAACGTTAACTGAGCAAGAATGAATAGCAATGAAGAGGTGATGGCCGAATGTAGTCTCAGAAGCTGGTCTATACCCAGGGTTCTTTGTGGGCTGGTAGAGCCCATACTGATTTATCTCATGCCAGCACATCTTCATTATTACTGTCACCTGTGCAAGCCAGATTAAAGCTAACATGGTTATGCTTGCTCTACAATTACACCTTAAATGGTAGTGTGACCATATTCAGCATGCTCTGCTGCCACGTTTAATCATTAAAATCTCAGTTTGTTCTATATCAAGATGTTGGATTTTGCTCAAGAATTTAACATTGTGCCTGAAGTCTGAGATACTATGTGTCATAGATAAGTCAACTGTAAACAACAGCTGAATTAGCATCCCTGGACCAGTCTTCTTTTAAGAACAACAAACTCAAACAAACAATGCATTTTCTGTTACGATACAAATCAAAAGCAGTGACTGTATTGATGAGTTATAATCTCTACTAGATGTAACCACCTGGGGAACCTCATTCTGAATGTCCAAGATTTACTAGACTTCAAGCCCCATGGGGGATGCTTAGATGAAGAGCTAGGTTTGAAGCTTCAGCATTTAAAAGAATAATTCTCTACTTCTTGAGCTACAGGAATAATTCCTTCATCTGAAGGCAGAAGGTGACTCAACTTTTTAGGTGGACTAGAGGGTAACAAAGAGCAAAATTTCTAACGTAGGTTCAAAATACACACCCGGCTTGTATCTACAGTGTGCCCTTGCTTTAGAATTGTGAGATACGCAGCTTTAGTAGGACTTAATTGTCAGAGCTACAGAACGTTTCACCTCCTTCAGTGCCAAGACAGCTTTCACAACTGGCCATCTGGAGATGTCCCAAAACAGATTTTCATTTTGAAGAGTCTATTGAGGCCTACTGACTAGTCTCTTCATCTTAAACAAAACCCTCTCTCTGAGTGCCTTAGCAATGTTTACCATCTTGGAATGTCACCTTCGAAGGAAAAAGTGCTTGAAACTCTTTTAAAACTATAGTTATTAATTGAACATCTACACAAGTTCTCAAATTTTCTTTCATGAATCCTGCAAACAGATACTTTCAATTGTCTTTTCTATCATCCCTAGCCTGTCTTGTAAATCTTCTCATCTCTTATTGATTAGTTTTGAGTTCCTAGTTTTAGCAGCTGTGATCTCCCATACTCTCACCTCCTATCTGGCACCTCTTGGTTATTATGTATTTAACAGGAGAAAACTCGCCACAGGATCCTCCTGTCTTGACTTCCATGCTGTCTCTGATGGTTTCTCCAAGACATTAATTCATCTTATAATAAAACAAAGTGAACATCAGGGAATGCTGGCTAGCTTTGTTTATTCCATTGTACCTCCTTGACTCACTTTGTATTTCCTCGTGCTTGATTTGGATTTAAATATTGTTAATATTTGGCACTCCTGTGATTGGGACTCTAGCATTTTATCAGACTTCCTTATGACATGGCTTAGTCTTTATTTACACTGCTTCTCCATGGGTAATGCCACCTCAGCACTCTTCTGTTCATGTACTTCTCTTTCTGATGGGTCAATTGGTTTGTTTGTACACTGTTTTGTTTGAAGTGCTTGACCATTCACTATCAGCCTCATTCAGTTTTGGACAATTTACTCCCAATGTACAGTGATGCTGCCTCCTGATAACAACTCTGAAGTACAAAGACTTGCCTATATGCAAAGTTGCACTGGTTTAATGAAAGTTGTGATTTTTTAAAAAAAAGCTGATTTAGTTAAACTGGTAAAAAGACTGTGTAAATGCTCTTATATCAGTTTACTCCAGGCTTATTGGAATTTAGGTTTAGTCATTTAGGAACAGATTTAAATGAAGTACAGTCATTGAAGTAAGATATCAACCCAAGGGTTTGCACTGATTTAACTGTGTAAACAAGACCGGCATTGTACATATCATATCATATAACATGCAGAGTTTTACCTACAGGACAAAGATAAGAAAGTGACTACCCCAATATGGACGCCCATGCTCTGATTAATGGTACTTATTCTACGGTAGCCTGACCAGTTAAAAAACAATTCCTCACTGTCTATTTCATCCAGTGGAATCTGCCCGAATATCTGAAGGTAGGGACGATAAAGCACTCTTCTGAATATCCATTCCACTCGGCTGTCATCGGGATGGAGCAAGGCTTGAGTCGTCACACCATAGGCAATGAGCCACACACTCAGGAAAAAGAGAAAGAAGAAAACATCCTTCATCTAAAGGAGAGAAAAAAAATGCTGGCTGAAATGAATAGACAGAGTTGGCACAGGGCTTCTCTTGTTTCTTTAAGAGATTATTTCTTGAGGTAGAATGAGAGAAATTATTGTGCACACTTTTTCTTTTTAAGCATCTCCCATCATGCTTTTCTTGTTTTCTGATCAGTATTCCCTTTTGTGACTTTTTGCTGACTGCTCCAGAAAATGGCATGCTTTAATTCAGATTCTTACCTTTATGTGATTAAAAATGTGCCTTATTCCAGGTTACAAATACAGGCTGTCTATGACATCCTGTAGTAGGATTGACTGTCTTGCTGAAAACAGGATAATCTGATGTTCTGCTAAAACTCCCCATCCCAAGAGTGAATCCCAAATGACATTAATCACTGTAGAATCCTGAACATCTGTTACAATAAATGTTGAAATATGCAAGGATCATGTATATTTTGCTTGATTTCTCTGCTGAGTAAAATGGATGAATAGTTTTTAGGACCCCTCTACTTTTAAACATTGTGTTTCTCCAGAGAAGCAAAAGTAATTGTGTAATAAATTACTTAGTTAAAAAACAAATATGTTTCAAAGGTAATAACTTTTTTATCATTGGGAAAGGAATATTTTTGTCCTACCCATATTTTATTTGAACAGTCCATCAGTGACCGTAGACTGACTTTAATTAGATTTTATGATTGAACAGCTACCTGAAAGCCTACATCTTCTAATCCTCCAGGAGATCATTGAAAATTTCATTTAATTTAGAAGGAAAGAAGGAAAGGAAGGAAGGCCAGGCCAGGGATAGTCAGAATATCTGAGATTTTTGCCAATTTACTTTGTAGCCTGAGATCATTTCAAATTTGTCTACAGAGTGGGGACTGTGATGTTGTGGTTGCTAAATAGGAGCAGTAGATGGTCTGGAATTATTTCTTTTTGGTCTTTATTTGCTACTTGAATTTCATTAAATAACTGTCTTTGCCCTATTTTTGAATTCACTAGTTCTACAGCAAGATGAAAAATAAGTTAATAGACAATTTTGGCTTGTCTTTCTATTCAAAGAGAAAGGCCCGATATTAACTCATTTGATATACCTTTGGAGCCAATATCATTTGGTGAAATACAGTTCCCTTTCTTTGACATAGGGATGCTGTACAATCCTGGACCTCTGAAGATAATGAGAGTTTTTCCATTGACTTGGGTGGGACCAGGATTAAGTTAATATTTTATGGCCTTGTCCACCCGAGAGCTTTTTTCCCCCCCATTATAAAGTGTTTATTGATTGTGTGACTGAATTATAAATGCAGCAGACCTTCAAAACCACTTGTTCATAGTCACGACATAGCCTAGAGCTCAGCCTGGAGGAGCTGGGAGATGCAGGTGGGAGTTGTTCTCACTTGCAATCTGTATGCAGAATTTGCAGTAAAAACCTACGAGAACTGTGTATGTGGTACTATACGAGAATTCATAGATAGTTTTCATTTATCCTCTTTGTTACTCCAAGCAATGGGATGTAAGAGTTCCAGTTATTCCACTAGGACACAGATGTGAACAATCTGGTAGCTTTTAAGTTTATTAATCATCTAAGCCTTGTCTAGAAAACAGATTCTGCTGAGCCCTAGGGTGAGCTGTGACTGGAAACGAATGTTTGTACATGGCTATATTAGCATTTACAGTCAGATTAACCCAAATTAGTTGTTAACATGTGTTGTTTAACCTATAATGATTCACATACCCAAATAAAAATCATCAAACTGTTCAGGTCTGTACTTTAGTGCAGTAACTGGAATTCTTGTACATTTCCTGCAGCAGTATGACAGAAACTGAAAACTCTTTATCAACCATTCTGCATTACAACATACGCACAGAGCACTAACTCATTTTCATTACAATTATGGTTAGAAAGCAGCTGCTGCCTCCTCTAGGCACCAGCCCAGATTATCTCTACAGGGCTATGCTCCTCCCTGACACTGATGTAATGGCAGGGTTCTTCTGTAGCTGGCTTGTCACCCACTTCAGATTCTTTGCTCTAAAAGAACACAGGCCCAGATCCTCAGAAGTATTTAAGCACCTAACTCACATTGACATCAACAGGACTGACAAGCCTATATACTTTTGAAGATTGGAGCCCCAGCTCCTGGACCAGAGAAGCAGTTATGTTTAAACCAAAAGGGAACAAAAAAAGAAAGAAAAGGGTAGTGGGGAAGGAGAAATCTCAGTGTGCAGTCTGTGTTCTCCCAAATTGTAAAAGAATAAAAACAGGAAGACAAAGAAGAAAGAACCAAAGAGCTCAATTAAAGAGTTGCCCTGCACTTTTGTATAGTCACTTACACCTGTGCAGAGTGGGTGTAAAATGCATTGGGGTAAATGACTGTACAAAGTGCAAGGCAATGCTGAATTGGGTCCAAAACCCAAATGATACAGAGCTCTTTGAGAGGAGCCACATCTGGCTGATAACATCTGTTAGGCTACAATGATAATGTAATATAAGCCAAACTAGAGCCCTTTAGGAATGGAGAGTTATAAACTGACTTCCTTACAATTATAATGCTTGGGAATCTTTTGTTGTGCTTTCCACAAGAATTTCTCTTTGGGAGACTTCATACTCACCATTCTTTCCACAATTATGATCTTTGGTCCTAGTTGCTTGTGAATGGCAAAAATATGTATAAGTCTAAGAGTGAACACCATGAAATCAATGGCAAGTATTGTACGGCCAGCGTGAAATGTTGAGGTCAGCATTCTGCAAAACAGACCAAATGAAATAGTCTCAGACACCACCCAGAAACTTTCTTCATAGAGTTATAGATGATGATTCAATGTAGAGTCTAAGCAAGGAAGGGTATGTGTTTAGGCCTTGTATCTCACATAAGCCATGGCCATCACACTGTAAAAAAAAAAAAAAAAATGTACCATCTCCCAATGAGAAACACCCAGCGGAAACAGAAACACCACCCTCCTTATGTCAGCTGTGGTAAGGCCATGTAAACTGTTAGGCTACGGAGATGTGATGCAAGTGAGTACCTTTACTTGAGATAGTCTCAAAGAGAAGATAGTGTTTCTATGTGCCAAAAAAGTCTGGGTGACAGCCTCTTTAGCCCAGCAGAAATTGAATGTATTGTGGTCTGGCTCATGGGGGGATGCTTTCAGCCCAGTTTATCACCAATATAGATTCTGCTGTCTCAAAAGTGATGAAAAATAAAAGCCGGAGTCCTCCCTCAGATGCATGCATGAGTCTGCCATGGACTGTGCCATGCTTAGCCCATGTTATACTGCATGCAAACCAGCTCCATGTTACCAATATCTGACCACATCACATGAAACTGGTACAGTGGCAAAAGATACCAACCTGCAGGTCACTCCAATTATAAACAGAAAGATGGCCACCATATCACACTTATTCCAGTTATCTTCTACATATAGTTTAAACTTCTTGATTAAATTCATGTCTTCATCTGTAAAGAAACTCTACAAGAGAGCAACAATTATCAGTGTTCTTATTGTGTTTCAGTGTTGCAAGTTCTCATGAGTTTATTATGAGTCCTGTAATGTTTGCTGTTTTTCTACAAGACCCAGCTCCTCAAGTCAAGTAAGTACATGAGCATCTCACCTTTCTTTTTTTTTTAAAAAAAAGAAGGCATGTTTCTGGGCCTTCCGGTAATAGAGAAAACTTGAAAACATGATCCAACGGAACATGAAAAGCTCAGACATTAAAATGTAAATAAAAGAACCCAACATGTATTATTTTAAAGCAGCCTCATGATATTTATGTCAATCTCATGAGTTCTTTGAAGGCTGCCATTTTTCCCCCCCCAACATTTGGGTTTGGCCAAATTTGTGTCTCTTTTATAAAAGTCTTTTCCGTCAGACTGATCGTAATTGCCATGCATTGGCGCATTTAAACCCTGTCTGCTTAAACTGCCACTAAATAGTTCTCAGCATCCAGACAGCACTTGGCTCTCTTACTTAGTTGTCCATGTTTCAAAATTGGGCTCTTGATGCTTTAAGGATGTATATCAAATAATCCTCAGCCCAAATGTGCTCTTCTGATTACCTTCGTGCTACCATATACAACAGTTTTTGTGACATCTTTAAACTGTGCTCAAATGACTTGACAAATTGGTGGCCACCTTCTGAGCTTTCACAATGTGGCAAGCAACCAGTGCCACAACCATTTAAAGCTTCCTAGTAAAAGTTGGGCTTATAACATTGATTCTCATTCTTCAGGAAGAGGATTCAAACTGCCTGAACTAAAGAAGGCCTACAAATTCTTTAAACATCAGAGTCTGTGATAACAAGGTAAGCAATCCAGTTAAACTCCAGTAAATGCCATTTGTACATACACGAACTTGGCAGTTCCCTACAGTGTTGGGCATACACCATTTCAGCTGCTAAATCAGGCAGCTGAGGAGGCTCTAACAATAATTACAAGATTAATGGAGAAATCTTTTAAAATATCTAAACACCCATAACAGACTGAACTGAAAAGCATTTTAGAAAAACAAAAGTTAAACTGTTTTAAGGGCCAAACTCATTAATCTCTTCACTACTGAATATAAGTATATATAAAGTTCTGGAGTAAGTGGGAGGCCAAAACAGTATCAGATGGGATCATTCCAAGAGGAGGAAGTAGGGTGGATTAGCAATTCTGGGGGAAGGGAGCTTGATTATGGTGAGTGAAGATGAATATGTAAACAATTGGTAGAACAGAGGAAAGAGTCAGAAATCACACAGCAAACTACCTAGAATATTGGTAGCAGCTGGAGCAGTCCTGGAAGAACAAACTGCAGCTGTGTGTGATAGCAGATTGGCAGGTCAGTTGAGTGTGTGTGAGGAGAAGGAAATACATAGCCTACAATGTATAATGAAAAGGTGAAGAGCAATGCAAGGGTGTTTTTTTTTTTTTTTTTTTTTTAAGTGCTTTCCTGTGTGAAACCATCCCTACCATTTCTTGAAAATAATGGGATTACACAGCCTGTAAATCAGCACAGACTCTTACTACCTGAATTTAGCACAGTATGGTGAAGGTATGTAGGAGGTTACTGACCTGTCGGATTTCCTCCAAGACCAATGTAAAAACCCAAAAGTAAAGTATAATCTCCTTAGCAGAAGGACCTTCAGGTGGTGCTGGTTTAAAGTCCAGTAACAAAACATAGGTAAATAGAAACAGAAAAGCAAAATACATGATAACATTCCCCATAAATACTGTTACAGGGGCACTCCAAAACTTTTTCCAGCGAGTGAACATGAATGTTGCCCATGCTATGTTTTCAGAAGGGCTCAGCTTCTCTAATTTGGCATCTACCCTGTAAAACAAAGAGAGCAAGTATTAGTGATAACTTCCTAAAAACTGTTTGTAAAAGAACACTGGTCCTGATCCTGTACTGAATGTCTTCTCTCAGCTACTGAGGGCAAGCTCTGTATCTGGCATATGTTAAAAGAGCTCCATTGATTTCAATATACTGATTTAGGCCAGCTGAGACCTGGCCCAGAACAGTCTCAGTTCTCCTGGAAGTTACTGGAGGTACCTTGCCATAGCAGAGGTTATACCAGGTGCAGCATTTAAATTTTGTATGTTTTAAAAGAAACCTGTACTAAATCTAGTACATATTTTAATTCCTTTATCTTGGTGTTTGTTTTTCAATATAGTGGGCTGGGTTTTCTTACTGTTTGGTTGGTTTTTTGGTGGTGTGTCTGGTTTTTGTTTTTAGGAGTAGGCTAGGATTTTAATATACACTTAGAGCTTTTGCAGCATAAACACTGGAACATCATGCTAGTTCATGAGGATCAAAAGGAAAATAGATTACTTACTATTCATTGTCCAAAATGAGAGAGATGTGAAAAGTGAACCACCACAATAAATGGTGGGGAAAAAAATATTTTAAAAAAAATTATTTTGATTTTGATACACTAAGGTACTATTAATCACTAAGGTGAAGATTTCCTTTTAAATGTATAACTTTAAACATTTGTGCTCCTTTAGGGCCAGACTGAAATTCCCTTATTTACACTGAGTAGTATCTCACTTCTTGAATAGTTCTATTGATTTCAGTAACACTACTCAAGGAATAAGGTACCTCTCAATATGAGTAAAAGTGTTTCCATCTGGCCCTTAAAGTTTAAACTTATAGTGAATCACTAAAAAGTGTAACATGACTTTTCAGTAAAGAAGTCAAGCTTGTAAATCATCAATAGAAATGCTGACTCCACTGGGATTGCTTGGGTTTTATGGTAACTGATAGAAAATCTGGCCATATATATGCAGTCATTGAGGATATAAAGTGCTATAAACTGTAAATGTAAATTATTCTGTGCATGTAATGCAAAAGAAATACATATCTGGTAGTCATCTAATTCAGTAAAATCTCATGCTGTATTCTTTTAAGATTCCAGCCCCACCCCTGGGCCTGCCTGCTGTGCTCTGCTCTGGGGATGGGGAGGGCTAGCCCAGAGACCGGGGAAAGTGGTCCTGCCCCATCCTGCTGCCTTCAGCTTCCCACCGAAGGTAGCAGGGTGGGAAGGAGCAGCCAGGATGGGGGTGGGGATGGGGAGGGTGGGCGCGTAACTGCAGGGCTCAGGGCAATTCCCCCCCCCGCAAAGGATGGCCCTGCTTAGAGGAGACGAGTGAATCTAGCTAATACATAGGCCATTAATGCTGTGGATATGAGTTGTACAGACTGACTGAAGTAGCTCTGTTCATTTAAAAATAACTCCATGCTCCTATTTATCTTCCCCCCTCCATTCATGCAATAATAACAATAATGGCCTTGGTGCAGGGCATTTCTTGAGGATTAATGACTGACAGGAGTACCTCAGATACCCTTTGGATTATCAACTAGTCATTAATCCCCAAGAAATATCCTGTGTTTTGATTCTTGTGTCTTAATTAAACTTCCAAACAATATTAACTGACTGACTCAGACTTACCTGTCCCCCTTCTTGTTAAAAAGCAAAATCCTTTCAGTGTCTAGGCTGTCTGGTTCTCTGAATGTCTCTGGCTCGTTCTTTGATTGCTCTTTCTCGCTGTAAGAAAATCTCTTTATTGAAAGATAATGGAAGGCTTCACTGCTAAACTGAGATTTCCGCAGCTACATTACAGGATCCTAGCCTGGGATCTCTCCTCTGCAAAGGGTCCTATGTGGCTAGAGGAAGCCTATGTGACTGTGAATTTTGCACCCTGCGGGGGGTAAGCAGAAGATCCAGCACAGAAAGGGACCTATAACAAATGCTAATACATTCTCAGTACCTCATATCTCTCTTAGTAGGTGGCTGCACAAGAGCTACACAGTGGTTAAGAACCACTTAAGGCCTCTCAGATTGTCTACAGGGCAGCTGACAGGCATGATTCCCAGACTCATGATAGCTCTGCTCCAGAGAGTGCACTAAAAATAACAGTGTGGATGTTGCAGCAGCACAGGTGGTGGCTTGGGCTAGCTGCCCAAGTTCAAGCCTGCTTACCCTACAGGATCCAAGCTGCTGCCTGTGCTGCAATGTCTGTGCTATTTTCAGCATGCTAGCTTGAGTGGAACCAGTCTGAGTCTCTTTACCCCTGCTGGGAATCGCATCTTCTTAGGTGCAGCCATACCCTTAGGGCTTAACTAACCCTGGATATGGCCCTCTGCCCAGAAGTGAATTTCACCCTCATTTCTTTCTGTGATTATTTCTGTGTGCGTGTGCTATGATATTTTCCACTTTACTGTGTCTTACAGCTTCTTTTTCCCCCTTGGATATCTTTCACACACATGGATGTTTTGTTTATACCTGAATACAATTAAATTAGTGTAGATTAGAAGAGGACAACAGAATCCACAGATTAACTTCAGGATCGGAGTGCTTGTTGACATGTCTCCCCACCATATTTTTGTCAAGAAAGCCTGAAAGTTAAAGAAAAAGAACAGAAAGTAAATCTGGCTTTGATGCAAAGCAAGTGAACATGCAGCTAAATCACGTTTTACTTCTATGGGACCTTGAATTGTGGGGTGAGAAACACTACCAAAACTAGATTGTGGGTATGTCTTCACTGCAAAGTTAACTCCTGTTATCTACACCCTCTTACTCCTCTCGAGATAACCTAGCTCAGGGGACAGCAGCGTATCGATGCCCGCACTCAGACTTCAGGGAACATATATGATATCCCATGGTTCTTGGTGCTGCAGTAAACTGAGCCAATCTATGAATTCTTTCCCAGTGAATTGCAGGAGAATTTATCTCCTTTCTGGGCACGTGGGGGGAACTGTGGCAACAAATTGGAGAATTAAGCAGCAACTTGAGTGGAGCTAGCCTGTGCCTGTATTATGAAGTGATTGTGATAGCAACTGATGAGTTGTGCTAACTTGAGTTGTAGCCTAAACAGCTTGATGGGCAGCAAACTCGAGATCAAAGCACTGTCATGCTTAAATTAAGGGGTTTGTGCGTGGACAGGACCTGGAGTTGGGGGCAACACTCCAGTTATAATCGGAGTTAATTTTGTCAGAAAGAAAAAAACCCTTTGTTGGGCCCAACTCAGCCATATAGGGGAGTAATCCCACATCCCTGTACAATTTCATTAGACTGTCTCACATCCTGGCTTCAGTTATGAAATGGAGACTAGGCGTTGCATTCCCAATGCTCCTGTGAGCACCTGGATGGGAGAAAGCAGGGAATGGGTGGAGCCAGAGCTTTGATCTTTTGTTCACCGATGGCCTGGTTGGTTACAAGGATATGCTGCTCTGTAATGGACTGCAGTAGACTACTCCCTTCTACTGGTGCCAGGGGGGAGCACTAGAGGAATTCTGCTTCAGCAGGATGTCTCGAAGGCACAGTTTCCTGGGAGGGTGCAGTTTATCCATGAATGCTTCCTTTGTTCAGGGCTGTGCCTAAAAGTACAATCTAACCCCTACAGGGCACAATGGAATCCCTTGGAATTTTGCTCACCTGGACACCATCGTGTGCAAAGAAAGATTTAGCGTCTGCTTCTGTGGCTAAGTGGAGACAGGTAGTTTTGCTCCAATATCGGTTTTTCCTCACCAGTAAAGAGAAAGCTCGCTCCTCACTGTTGTGATAGCATTCACTGAATAGTTCTGCCAAGTGAAGGAAAGGTAGAGCTGTTGGTCTTTCATGGAAAACGCGTCTGTCCATATACAGAGGCAGAAGGGAGAAGTTGTATATTTATCTTGGGGAAAAGTCAGAATTCAGCAAATAGGGTTGGAAAATTCTCCTTAAATTTAAGTGTTTACAAAAAGCTACTGCAGAATTCTTTCAGACCCCTTAGGTGCCCATTCGTTGCCTCTTCTTGCCTACTTGATCACTTCTCAGTCTTGGGTCTGCTTAATTTTTCTCTTACCTATTTGATGTTTTATTGCTAAATTTTTCCTCTCCCAGTTCTTCCAACAACATAAAAACCTCTTATACGCGCAAATAAACAGAAGTAGGTCACTGTGCTTGGTTACTTGAGTTCACTGCTCTACTGATTTTATCTTTTTACTTCAGCGAATTTCCTATCCTTGGCTTCAGCACCTCAATCACTTTGGCTTTGCAGTTTCAGGAATTTTTTTTTTTTTTTTTGAAGTTGCCTTTTTGTAGTTTGACATATGGATTTATTTTGCAGCATCTCTGGAATAGCGTATATGCTCACTGAAGTATATATTGTTGTCAGGACCACATTAAGACCTAAGGCATATAGGCACTGTGGGTCAGATATGGGGCCAGTGAAGTTATGGAAAGACTTCCATTGATTTCAATGGGATGTGCGTCAGGCCCTATATCCTTTGCCTAGGGCGTCAGCATGCACATGATTATATCAGACTCACAGTTCTGACTTTACAAACCAAAAAATGCCTAGACCACATAGTTGCAAAGAAAACCTTGAAAATGTGACCCTTGTATAAAACAATGCAGTGTTGTCTGCCTGACCCTGCGAGCAGCATTGCATATAATTCTGAGAGAGGAGATGTGCCCCCCTGCAAGTGTCCCGTAGAGACCCTGCTTTTTTGTGTGTGTATTTCAAATTGTATTTTGAACCCGAATTGGTCCCACTCAAATTGAGGCTGGTCAGCTTCCGCTTAAGCTTTAAAAATCACAGGGTGGGCCAAAAATAGGGATTTATTTTAAAATGTTATAAATTGTGTATTACTCTTGTGATTTTGGTGGGCTAGTGGGGCTGGGTCTGACTTGTGATACCTGAAAGCGTGGGGCTGGCAAAGCTTCAAAAGGGTTGGATTCCACATGGGAGAATGTCTGTTGTTACTTTGAGGGTTTTCTGCTATCTTGGTCTTCCAGTGCCAGTGACATTTTAAATATTTGATGATGATCTTAAAGGCTGCGGGTGCTTACCCAGAGCAAGCTGATCATACTTCGCTTCTTTCATCCTGCGGGCTGCTTCAGCCTCTGTCTCCAGTCGGGACATGTCTTTGAGAATCTTACAAGCTGCCAGGGCTGCAGCTACACTTTCTTGGCCCTGGAAAATGGAAAAGGGGTAGGGGAAGCATCTGATAAATATTAGTGATGATGTGAATGTCACAGTTAGAGCTGGTTGGGAGATGGGGGGCCAGAGGTCTCTATGGAAAACTGGGTTTTTTATTTGTGTTAGGGGACAGAAATTCAAGTAACAAAAAACTTGGGCTGAAATACTTGATTTGTTAATGCTGTTGAAGTGCCTTGTGGATGTTGTAGTTCTAGCCCCTTTTTGAAACTAGGGATTTTTGGGGTCGTCTCAATAGTTGGGAAGGCAGGTTGAGATCCTTTAAATAGGCGTGACTTTCAGGGGGCAGGCAAGGGCCAAGAGGAGAAGAGTGACTGGCAGAAACAGAACCCACTTCCCCACAAATGCAGGGCATGAGTAACATGTATGCTGTTGTGCCTCTTCCTTCCCCATGGTGCAAAAACCAAACACACAATTATCCCATTGGAAAAGGAACAAAATTAGAAGTCAGAGGCCAAGGGTCCCCAACTGCCCAGTGGACAGTGATTAAAATCATGAGTCAGATGCTCAACTGGTGTGAATCAGCAGAGCTTAATGGAAGTCAGCAAAGCTGCTGCATTGATTTATACCAGCTATGGCTCTCGCTCCATGTTTATATAACCTTTGGCAACTACCAACCTGAGCTACATTCAGACTAAAGCCATTCAGAAGTGAGACTCCATAAAAGGCATACCTCATGTCTTGAAGGACAAACCTATATATCTTCACTCCATAACTGTGAGGCTGAACACACTCATATTTCAAATACTTTAAAAAAATGCCCATATTTGACCTGAAGTAGTTGTATCTTGAAGCTTACCATAGTCCAGAAATAGTTTGCCATCTTGTGCCGGTTTTGAAGTACTGCCCATAAAAACAAATCTCTCCAAGGGTTCTCACTCTTCTGATTCATATCCAGGAGCCACGGTAATCGTTTTGTATTTGTTTTATCCTAAAATAAATAAATAAATATATATATATATATATATAAAAATTAAAATCTGGTTTGATAATTTCATTTTATATTTTTACTATATTGTCAGAAATGTCTGTGCCCACTACTTGATCCAAGCAGAAATTCAGCAGTGCCAGCAACTTTCAAATATTTTGATAAAGAGGTAACTATTTCACTCAATATATGGAATCAAAGGGTTCTTGTATTCAGGATACAATCTAATACGTGAGAGAATGTTTGGGGTGAAATGCTGGCCCCGCTGTAGTCAATGCAAACATTAAGTTCAGGATTTCACCCTTGGTGTGTAATATCATCCAAGAAAAAACCTGTGATTAGCTCTCTATGTTGGATTTGAATTACATCAGATTCTGCATAACTGGGGCAAAGTGCACAGTTTTAGGTTAAACCAATAAAAGTATTTTATTTAAACATAAAACCAGTCTCAACAAGGCCCTGTACAGATCAAGACAGAGCGCTAAAGTGCTCCTTCTCTTTTTAGTCCAAGCATCAGCTGCTCACCTTCACTGCTTCTTATCTCACATGAAGAATAGCTTAAAATAAAATAGTTTATTCTTTGTGTTAAATAAACCCTTTCATCAAAAAGCTGATGGAATTCAGGTCAGGTTTTGAGTATTAGAATGATTGTAAGTGAATTGGCTTCAAAGGTGTCACTCCAAACTTAGACTGTCAATGCTAAGAATGGAATCTGTCCCAGAATCAGGCCTTATGTTTTAATACTTTCAAACTGCAAAGTAAAATTTATCAGTGCCAAACGGACATGCTGGATTCATCTACACTGCAGCTGGGCGTGTGCTTCCTAGCCCAAGTAGACAGACATGCACTACCTCTGCTTCAGCTTAACATACACAAAATAGCAATGCGATGTCATGGCATAGGTGATAGCATGTGTTAGCTGTCCTAATACTAGCCCGCCTGACTCCCAGCTTTGTACTCAGCTGGCTAGCCCAACCCTCCACCTGTGCCATGATGCCTAAGATGCTATTTTGAGCAGAGCTAACATGTATCTTATCGACCCAGGCTGGGACACTTGCTTTGAGCTGCAATGAAGATCTGTCCCTAGAGGCCAATTTTGTTGTTCCTGTGTGGTCATTTTATTTCAATGCTCTAAGAGTCGTAAGCTGAAACTATTAATGGACAAAGTTAAAAGAGTTAGTGGTTCAATTCAGGCAGTCAGCCAACACTGATGGGAGCTTCTCCCAACTTCTCTATACCTCTTCTGTTTGGAACTCAGGTTGGATTCTCCTGAATTTAGGTTTTCTTGCATGATTTCCAGCATTTCTGGGTTGTTTCAGATGAGCTCAGAAAATTGTGAGCACATCTTTTGTCCTAGTATTTCAGTTAGAGTGGCTGACAAAAATGTCAGGTATTTTTGTTTGTGCCCTCTATTCATGGAAAAATTTGAAGAAAAAATTTGTCCAACATTTTCCATAGGAAATGTTGATGTTTCAGTGATAATTGAAAATAAAATATTTTGCCCCAAAACTGAAATAGTTCATTTTGGACATATTGCTGCAATCCTTCATGGGAGTTGTAGTTCAAATGCTTCTTGTTCCAATTCTCCTTAATGAGCAGGACTCCATGGTCAGACTGCAACTCCCAAGATGATAAATAAAACTATTTAAAATCCATTCTCTCTCTCTCTCTCTCTCTGTGTGTGTGTGTGTGTGTGTGTGTGTGTGTGTGTGTGTGTGTGTAATGGAATAAAAATAAATTTGAAAGACAATCTTGTTGAATACCAGATCTCTTGCTTTAAGAGAATATTTTGTGTCTCTCTGCAAGCATGGTCATTGGTGTATTGAAGTCTGTTTATATAACTAGATCATGCTGAAATTAGGGTGGACAAGGTGTGTTAGCTAATTTTGTGTCTCATCCATAAAAGATCTAGGAAGATATTGGCATATCTGCTTGAAATTCTGCTAGAAATTGTAGTTTAGAGATCTGTCTTAAAGAAGTGCTGATAAACCTGAATCACTCATCTATTTTTTGGGTCCCTGCATTCCCTTCAATGAATCCACCCCCAAACTTTTAACTTAATTCAAGATACAGTACCTAGAGCTGGTAGGCAAGGTGCGGAGAGGGGAAGGAGAGATGCGGGAGGGATGTAAAGAGGAACAACAAAAATGTTTCTCAAAATCAATCCCTTTTTATTTAAAAATTAAAAATGTAAAGCATTTTAACCAATTTAATAGCTAGTTGAAAAATGGGAGAAAACATCAAGTTCCTCCAATTTTCTGCTCTGCCCCCGTTTTCAAAACATTAGCCAGCTCTAAATAAAATTCTAAAAGAGAAATAGAGGATTAATATGAAAATCTTTACTGCAACTCACAGCTTTCCTCTTGCTTCCTGGCTTGACCTCTTGATAGAAGCCTTTACATGCATCATGAAGAAAATCCTTGAGAACTCTAGAAACCTCATGAAGGGTAAAGAGCGGGCAAATATCGATCACTTCCTTGTGTTGTTGACCAGTGATACCTGCTAAAGTGAGCCTGTTTTCCTCATGTTTCTTCAGCAGGAGTGCATAAAGGAGACATTTCTGAGAGATGGAGCAGTAGAGCCTCTGAAGCCGGCTGTATGTCAGGAAGTCGTACATGTTGGCCCCATTGTCAATAAATAACTTTACAAATTCTGGTTTATCATTCACCAGAGCATCCATCATCACTTCCTCTAAGTCACAGGACTAGATTTACATGAAACACAAAAGAGAATATTTATATTGTATGGGTACTGGGGGAAGGCACAGGGTTGGAAAATTAGACTTTCACCCACTAAGTCACTGTTTAAATCCAGATCAAATTGGCAGTCATTGAAATTTGCTAACAGCTGACTCATACTCAGAGGAAAAGGAGGGCTGATGTGAAATGCAAGAGTGGCCTCCTATAAGGTCTTTGAGCATAAGTGCACACATAATGGAAAAACACCATCAAAATTAGTATTTGTTGGCACCCTGTTACTATGGTATGCATATTTGTATTTCAGTAGTTCCTAAGAGCCCAGTGGGGGACCAGGATGCCATTGTGCTAGTTATGCAAATACAAAACAAAAGGATGACCCAAGGGCTGTTGGCAGTTTCATTGGGGAGTTCAAGGACAGAAGGGGTAGAGTACCTGAACTATCCTTGGCAATTTAGATATCCTTTGTGGTCAAGAAAGACACAATGTGGGAAAAATGTACTTTGCCACTTATGCTGTTTCTGGGGAATAAATGAGGGCTCTAGTACTACTGATCTGGTATGTTTCACAAGCTACAGTACATGAAAATCTTGTCAGTCTGCATTATAATTTATGCAGCTATAATTTAAACAAGTAAAATTTGTTACCTTCCATTCCACATCTCCATTGAATATTTCACTTTTAGCTATGTCCACTCTATTCCAGGCCACTGCCAGCTTCAGTTCATCCAGGTATTCCTGGGCTTCCTGACTGTGACTTTTACAGGCTACCAAAAAGAAGAGACATGAAGACATTCAGAGTTCCACTCTACATGAAATTGGATGTTACATAAGTATAATCAAAATGTGACTTGTCCAATATGACACTGCTTGGTCAGTTATGTCAGATTTTTGGGTTACATACATGGAAAACCCTCACATTCTCCTCCCCCCATTCCTCCTGCTTGACTAACAGTGGTCTGAAAGTCAACATCCAGCTCACATTTTGAATGTTGTTTGCTAGGTGAAATGTCTCACGTATATGTTCCTGGGTCTTTAAACTGAATTCTATTCTTCAATAAGAAGGCCTTCAATAAGAAGGCATGTCTGGGAGGGAAGGGGGAGCGGGGGCGGGAGGCAGGTTATGTCATAACTCATAGAATATGGAATATTCTCCACCCCCACTGTTAAAATTGGGATGATCCAACACAAACTGAAACGTATGGCAATGCTACTATAGAACTCTTTCAGAAGATATGGGCCAGGCTTCTTGGAAGCTTTATTACAGAAGCTCAGTTTGATCTGTGACTTCTTAAAATGTCTTTAATAGAATATGAAACCTCCAATGTGTTTCAGTTCCTCCATAGCCTATCTATATAACTAAACCACAGTTGTATATATGCACGGCGGGACGTGGTCGCAGCTCCTGCGCGCGCATATAACTGACACAGCTGTGCGCGGGCAGCAGTTGAATCCACGTCCATGCCGTGCATAAGCCTATGGAGAGCCGCCCCCCCAGCTCAGTCCAGGGGTTCGGGTGGCGGCAGAAGCTCTGCCGGAGCTTCTGCCACCCCCGATCCCCCAGCTGCTCCTGCCAGTCTTCAATTTGCGATTCTTTACAGAATCGGGGGTTTACTGGTAATTTCTAAGAGGAGCATACAGCATTCATGGGTCAGTTAATATATTACAATATGACAGCAAGGATGTCTTAAGAAAATACTCTATCAAATCAGTGTGATCTGATCCAATGTATATCAATTTGTCCCAGTTACATCATTTACAAGCAAGTAGAAGATTGTACATCAAATAGGAACACTGATCAAGCAACCCCTTTTGCTTGTTCCCATGTTCAAGAATAAGATACACTGGCTATTAGTTCTCTGATATCTTTGCCATTTTACTGTGGGTCTGAGGTAGTGGAAAAGACCTTTTGTAAATAAGGAATCCAAGTCCTGTATGTAAAAATGATCAGTGTTTACTTCAATGAAAAGTATTACTTGTGTCACTGGATTATCGCATCAAGTTTATTTAACTCTTTCTTCATTGGAAGGGTGTGTGTGGTTCCAAATGGAGACAATAGATTGTTATATGAGAATTTTTGGTTTGCATTTTTCATCGGTTTGAACCTCTGTATGAAAACCACCTCCCAGTTTTTGGGTGTGCACACAATTCAGCCATCATGTGGAGCATCCTGATTACATAGACTTTCTACAAAGGTTTTATTTAGACCAAACTTTATAACTAGTATAGGGTGAGATTGGCTTGCCTTACATGCTCATGCAAAGCGGTATGGGTACGTAAGGTGCCCTGCCCATTTGTGTAGGGCCCATGTCATGGCTTGCCCCACGGGAGGGAAAGCAGCCTCCAAGGCAGTGTTTCCCAACCAGTGTGCCAGGGCACACAGGTATGCTGTCAGGCCTGAGCAGGTGTGCCACGGAATTTTTTGAAAAACTACTCAGAGTTCTGGATTGGCTCATGAATATTCATGAGTTCATTTGGAAACTATACAGTGGTGTGCCTCAAAATAATTAAAGGTATCAAGGTGTACCATGGCAGAGAAAGGTTGGGAACCACTGCTCCAAGGTATTGTCCCTTTCCCTCCAGGGGGCAGGGAGTGTGTAGAGCCTTGACTCAATTCCCTGCCATTTGCCAGCTAGTGTACCTACGCAGGTGAGTAGAAGGAACTAGTAAGCTGTGCCGTATGAAGGGGGTTTCTAAATTACTTTATTTTTTCCACTGAAGACACATTGTGAGCCTGAGACTCAAGCTGGTCTCTGATCTGTTTCCGGGACAGTGCCACTATGAACCTCCCTTTATTTAAGGCTTGTGGTAACTTCATCATCTTTCCCTAAACTTCTTATATAATTTTACCACCCTCAAACCATAACTGCTCATCCATTTAAATTAAATAAAAAATGCTTCTCTTTAGCTATATGTAACTACATTAATAACCCTCATCATGTGAGGCAAATTCATCTGAAACTGATCATTTATGAGAGACAGAGCTGGCTTGTCTGTTTCTTCCCTGAGGGTATTTTGAAAAAAACTGAAAAATATGTTTTAATAAAAACTTTGGTGAGTGGGAGACTGACTTTGTCATGCTGCTATTAGCATTTAAGGCCTGACCTAAAGTCTACCAAAGTCAATGAATGCCTTTTTACCACTTTCAGTGGGTTTTGTATCAGACACTAAGAGATTTTACTATTTCAGATTATAATTTCATTTTAATAATTCACTTTAATGTATAATTTAAAATGTATTCTAAAAATGCTCCTCCTAACTATACTCTGAACATTGTAGTCTCACTGAACTCCTACCACATACAAATGGCACAGGATAGAGCAATAATACAGGTGCACTTAGCTCTCAGGGATGAACACTAAATTATTGTGCAAATAATCTCTGGTTGGAAAAAAATGTGGGCAAATCTCAAATATAGATTTAACAAATCTAGCAACTACAAGGACAGCCTGATAAGAGACTCTTACCTTTGACCAAAGCTTTCAAAATGACTGTGTCTAATTCATCTGAACCTTCTTGCTCAAAACTGTGCACTGTTAAAAGATGCTGCTGGGAAACGATGTTCTGAATCTATGTGGTTGAAAGACATTGTTTTATTTTTCATCCCACTGTTACTGCTATTCTAGGCCTAGAGGCCAGGTCTGTCCTTAGAGGAGAGCGAACGCGGTGATTGCCCTGAGCCCCACTGTTATGTGGGCCAGCGCTGTCCTGCTCCCAACAGGGCCGTGCAGGGCCCATGCCACTGCCCCCCCACTGCGCTTTGCCCCCCTGCCTTTGGCAGCAAGCCGAAGGCAGTGGTGTGCGGCGGGAGCGAAAAGACCAGCCTCTGGATCAGCCCTCCCCGCCCCCAGAGCAGAGCAGGCAGACCAGGGAAGCAGAGCCTGTTCTCTGGGCCAGTCCGCCTGGCCCCCATCCCGGTGTGGGGGTGGGGTAAGGAGCTCTGCACAGGCCGATTGGCCCTGGGCCAGCTCTCCCCCCCCCCACTTGAGGACAGCTCTGCTAGAGGCACCTGCTGAGATTACATACATAGGATGGGACAGTCCTTGCCCCAAAGTGCTCACATCTTAAACAGACAATGAAGCTCACTCTGAAGGAAGGGAGAAATGTTAGCTCCATTTTACAGAGGGGTGACTGAGGCACAGTGAGAACAAGTGTTTTGCCCAAAAGGTCCCACAGCAAGTCTGGAATAGGAATCCAGTTCTGTTCCAAGCTCCGAGTCCCAGTGCAGTGTTGTAAGCACAAGACCCTTCCTCTCTCCCACCCTTAATTGACAAAGCCGTACTGTAGATAGCACACACAGTGCAGTGGATTCTAACCAGTCTATCCTTTCATTCCAGCCACCTTGCCCTTCTCCAAGGCCATGATTGTGAAAATAGCCTTTGGAAAAGCCATCAAAGGTTGATATAGAGTCAGTGAGTCTAGAAAATGCTTCCCTTTCCTCCTCCCTTGAGCTTCTGTGTCTGTTGAGTTTCACACAGTACTGCTAACATGACTTTAAGACATCATTCAGCTGCGTGCATCCTCTGGTGCTGATGCCTGAGCAACCTTCTGCCTGATGGAACAGACATGTGGACCTTTCAGACTGTGGAGTACAGATAGTAGTGGGGATGAACTGAAAGTTACAGGTCAGATGGTTCAATTGATTTATACACCTGCTGGTTTATTTGGGGAAAAAAAAACACTCAACGGCACGCTATCCTCCATATATTGATTGCAAAGTCCACTGTCTCTACGAGCAGAAAATTGCAAAATTGCCCTGCTGATCTATGAATGTATATGCCTTATGGGTTTTAGTCTTTTATTTATTTTAGGAGTAACTTTTATTGTTGCTTTGGGGAAAGAATGGTGACAGTGGGAGTAAAGAGAAGCAGTGATCTATTCACACACATTCAGAATCAGGCTTCCACTCAACAGCTGCAGATAATGAATTGGGCCTCGTCTTCCACAACTGCAGAACTTGAACTGTGTGTCATGTCCTGCAGAAGGACTGTGGAGTTCCCATGCACTGGCTGCAACTTGTGGAAAAGATTTAGTGGAAGATAGAGCCCTTAGTATTCAATTGAATTACTAAGCCAAAATAGTCAAATTCCAAAGGGGTAGCCGTGTTAGTCTATTGTAGAAAGACAACAGAGTCCTGTGGCACTTTTAAAGACTAACAGATTTATTTATCGCATGAGCTTT
>ML685792.1:12101036-12136893 GCA_007922175.1 Pelusios castaneus | reverse complement strand
TGTGCCATTAATCTGAGTCTTTGCATCTCTAGTGTATTTTTGAGCTGCCTCCCTGCAAATCTGAAGATGGGCAGTGGATAACAGATGACTCTCATAAAGTAGAAATGATATTAGAATTTGTGGGTACGATACATTAACATATTAAACAAATTAGCTTACTGTAGCTGTCCACTGGAGAATGTCCTTCCATAGGAAGTTTTCCATTGGAAATTTCTCTTTAAATTGCTTTTCAACAACTTGTGGCACAATAAGCTGTGGCTCATTCATGACTGCAGCTATGATGTCAGCTGTACCGCCAGATCCTGCTAAGATAAGCCAGGGAGCGGAGTTTTCCAAGCCCCTGCAAATTCTCTGTGGTTTCAAAAATACATTTTAGAACAGAGTTATGGAAAGACAATAAAAATGCATTCAAATTAATACCTTGCAACTCAGAATGAGATTGACTACCGGAACCAGATTCACTCTATTGTCAGTTCAATACAAGAATTCAGGAGCATTATGATGCTGTCTTCCGTAAAAAGATGGTGTCCCACTACCTTGCATCTCACTAGTGACCCATACCAGGCACACACAGAGCTTGCAAACAGCCACTTACTTATACAGTGTTCCACCATTACCTCTCCAGCTAGTTGAATACCCTGATTTGGATAGCAAAGGTTTAAAGCCAGTCCCTCTGGTAACTTGGGGTAAAATCCCTATTTTTGAATTGTAGGGCCAGAAAAAGAAAAAGCTTGCATGGGAACTCTTTAATGATTCACAGTAATCCTGCTGAGACTGATTGCAAGTTTGTAGAGCAGAAATTCCTTAAGCGAATACTATATTTGGCTACTCTGCCAGCTGTGGAAAAAGCAAGTTGAGATCTAGCAACTGGAAGTTTATCAGAAGATTGCTGAAAGTATTCATAGTTATGGAGAGTCTCACAATAGCCATCGATGGGAAGAGCTATATGATTATAGTGAGATGCAGGGGAGGTCACAGAAGGTGTATCCTTCAGAGGCTAACAAAAACCACATCACCCTAGTTAAAAGAATGGTAATTAATTACCAGCTAACTTCTATTGTGGGGTATGTTAATATCTAATGAGATTGTCAGACCTCAGTGCCAATTCTCCACCTGTACTTTAAAAAAAATAAATATTATGATCCTTGACATACGCAACCACATTGGTCTAGAAGTGATAGTGATGTTAAACATGCCCATCGGTTATTCATTCATGGCAGGTAGGTGAGCCCAGAGCAACACCATCCAGTCTCATTCTCTAAAGATTTCAGAAGATCAATAGGTTTGCATTGCATGGCTCTCAACAGCAACCATGCAGAAACTGCTGCAGTATTTAGCTTCTAAAAGAGACGCTTAAGATGTGATTTGCTCACTTCTTACCTGGAGAGAAACATCTTGGGCTATGTCTACACTTGCAAGTTAGCTCGAATTAAGGAAGCTTAATTCGAACTAACTTAAGCCTTGGCCACACTAGGCTTTCATTAGTTCAAATTAAGGGCTTCCTTAATTCGAACTAATAAATTCGATTTTATAGTTCGAACTAACCCTTAATTCGAAATAGTTAGTTCGAATTAAGTCAGTGTGGCCATATTAGTTCGAACTAACTGCTTAGTTCGAACTAATCGGCAGATTGTCCTTCATGCAACTGACTAATTCGAACTAAGCAAGTGCCCTGCATGGACATGGCTAATTTGAACTAGCATTCTAGTGGGGCCATGCTAGTTCAAATTAAGTTAATTCGAACTAACTAAAATGAGATAGAAAAGTTTAAACAGGAAACCGGGCAAAAAAGCCCCAGCCATTTTTTCTTAAAAAACTGTGAGAGTTATTCACCACTGCAACCAATTACCGAGTTGTGTGGTAGATTCTTGATCATATATTTAAATCAAAGTTGGATGTTTTACTAAAAATGAGATGCTCTAGTTCAAACACAAGCTGTTGGGCTCAGTGTAGGAATCAGTATTTGAAAGTCAATGGCCTGTTATGCAAGAGATCAGACTATCATAAATAATCTTTGTGGCCTATAAACCATTTCCCTGCAGACCAGAATTTCACCAAGAAAATGCCACAGAGATGTAAGTTGCTTCAGAGTACTTAAAAAAATAAAATAAAAATCAAAGGAAGTGAAATGAAAATTGAAGCAAAAGAGTGTCACCCAGCTAGAGAGCTTGCTTCCAAACAGAGCGTGTGGAGCTGCTGGGGAAAAGATAAAAACTGACTCTTTGGGTCAATCAACAAATGCTACTAAGACAGAGTTGGCAGTTATCTCATTGAACCCACTGTTACATGGTGTTTGCCTGGCGGGAATATGATGTTATCAGACTGCTACATATTGCAAATCTGGTTTTGTGTTTCTGTGGAGTTCAGAGAGACAGTAGAGAATATGCACTGCCTGATCATTGCCAGGAAAAGCTGCATAGCAAATCTGTTTGTACTTGTTTTGTAAATAATGGTTGCAATTATTATTAATCTAGTTTTGATCAGATTTTTACTGCTCACTTTCTACAGAATTAACTAGAAGTGTAATCATATAGGAAATTTAAATGATCTGGTGATACTTTTAAAAGTAAGCAATAGTGCTATAGAAATTGTTCAAACTGCAGTATTTCTTGCACATAAAGTATGTACTGATGAAGTCAACGACCAAGTTGAATTCTTTTTAGTACAAATAATTAACTATTATATAAATTGTGTAAAACAAACAAGGTGTCCTGTGGCACTTTTAAAGACTAACAAATTTATTTATAACAAATTGTGTAATATATCTGACTATTCAAAATTGCAGTGGGCATCCAGCAAATTTTTCTGCTATGGTTTTTGCTTATTGATGTTATTTGATAATTACACAACATGGATTTGTTACCTCCTTGGGTTTCTTTAAATTGGATTATTAAATATCAGAAGTAGCTCTTTACCTCAAGTGTCTTTGGTCCTCCATTTACTAGTAAACAAAGCACAGGGATTTCAATGCTGCCTGTTCCTGTGAAATAGAGGACAAAATGGTTAAACATAACATTCAGATAGATGTTATTTCTGCCATTCTTCTGGAAAGCACTATCACATCGTATGGTGCATAGATTGAACCGAGCAATGGACCTTGCTTTAGAACACAGGATGATTGATAGCTAAGGCTGTACAAAGCACTGTGGTCCAATGGTTGGGGTGTTATCCTGGGACTTGGGACAAGGATTCAGTTCTTTGCTGTGTCACAGACTTCTTGTGTGACCATGGACAAATCACATAGGCCTTGTACACACGATCACTTTATCGCGCATTAACAATCATTACCGTGCGATACCAACAACAGCGTACACATGTGCAATTGGGCTGTTGCCTGTTAACTGCCTTGTTGTAGCGCAATACAAAAACCACCTCGACGAGGGTGGTAGCAGTTAACGCGGACCAGCTGTTGCGCCTTTCCACTCGTGTGTACGCTTACCGCGCAATGATTGGCCTCCGGAAGTGTCCCAGCATTCCAAAGTCGTCCTCTCTGGTCTTCCCCCCACCCGCTCTGTGGCTGTGACGAAACAGTCCCCGCCCTGATCAGATTCCCGGGATTTTCGAATTTCTCGTCTGTTTCACTTCCTGTTCTCTTCCTCGTGGAGTGGAGTGCAGCTCCAATCATCAGTAGCAATGGCGGCCCGTCGTGGAAGACACGCACCCCTTTGGAGCACGGCAGAGGTGCTGGACCTGATCAGAATCTGGGGAGAGTCCGCTGTGCAGGCGCAGCTACGCGGCAGCAGGCAAAATTATGATACATTTGGCATAATTTCTCGGGCCATGTCAGAGAGAGGTTATGATAGAGACACTGTGCAGTGCAGATCAAAGGTGAAGGAGCTAAGAATAACCTATCACCAAGCAAAGGAGGCAAACCACCGTTCGGGATCAGTACCTGCTACATGCAGGTACTATAAGGAGATAGAAGCCATCCTCAGTGGGGACCCCACAACCACTGCAAAGAGTCCCGTGGACACATCGCCCCCCCTCATCCAGTGAATGCCAGACCTGAGCAGGATGAGGACGTGATCGATGAGGAGGAGGAGATGGAGGATGACCTGGAGGAAAGCGCAACAGCGTGTAGCCAGGAGCTCTTCTGCACCCCCGCTGAGACGTCCACCCAAGACATAGAATCATAGAATAATAGGGTTGGAAGGGACCTCACGAGGTCATCTAGTCCAACCCCCTGCTAAAAAGCAGGACCTCTCCCCCTAAATCACCCCAGCCAGGGTTTTGTCTAACCGAGCCTTAAAAATCTCCAAAGATGGAGATTCTACCACCTCCCTAAATAGCCTATTCCAATGCTTCACCACCCTCCTAGTGAGAAAGTTTTTCCTAATATCCAACCTTGACCTCCCCAGCTGTTATTTGAAACCATTGCTCCTTGTTCTGTCCTCTGTTACCCTCGAGAACAGCCTAGCTCTCTCCTCTTTGGAGCAACCCTTCAAGTAGTTGAAGGTTGCTATCAAATCTCCCCTCAGTCTTCTCGTCTGTAGACTAAATAAGCCTAGTTCCTTCAGTCTTTCCTCATAAGTCATGTGCCCCAGCCCCCTAATCATTTTTGTTGCCCTCCACTGGACTCTTTCTAATTTATCCACATCCTTTCTGTAGTGGGAAGCCCAAAACTGGACACAGTATTCCAGATGCGGCCTGACCGGTGTCGAATAGAGGGGAATTATCACATCCCTTGATCTGCTGGCAATACTCCTACTGATGCAGCCTAATATGCCATTGGCCTTTTTGGCAACAAGGGCACACTGTTGGCTCATATTCTTCTTCCCGTCCACCATAACCCCCAGGTCCTTTTCTACAGCGCTGCTCCTTAGCCGATCGGTCCCCAGTCTGTAGCAGTGCATGGGATTTTTCCGTCCTAAGTGCAGGACTTTGCACTTGTCTTTGTTGAACCTCATGAGGTTTCTTTCGGCCCAGTGTTCCAATTTGTCCAAGTCTCCCTGGATCCTGTCCCTGCCCTCCAGAGTATCTACCATTCCCCCCAACTTGGTGTCATCCGCGAACTTACTAAGCACGCAGTCTATTCCATCATCAAGATCATTAATGGAGATGTTGAATAGAACCGGCCCCAGGACCGACCCCTGGGGCACTCCACTCGTTACCGGTTGCCAACCAGACATCGAGCCATTGATTCCTACCCGCTGAGCCCGTTGATCTAACCAGTTTTCGATCCACCTTATGGTCCACTCGTCCAACCCATACTTCTTTAACTTGCCAATGAGAATGCTATGGGAAACCGTATCAAAAGCCTTGCTAAAGTCATGAATTGCAGCATATCCTCTGAGGTGGCAGAGGGTGGTTCCAGTAAGTTTCTCTTTCGTGCAGCTATGGCTCCTGCTAAAATATCATTGTCTGGGGCGCGGGTGCTTGCTGTCTCAGTCCCCGCTGTGCACGCTCTTTACTCTGCATTCATTAGAAGTTCATCAACACAAGCAGTGATTGTCAAAAAATCATCTGTATTTAGGTCAGTAAAGGTTTTCTCGATGTACCTCCAGAGCCTACTACTCAGGTTAGACGGGACAGTGTTTGTGTCTACGCTCCCAAAGACGGATACTCTGCCTCGCCAGCTGCAAAGCACAGCCCTGGGAGCCATGGCAGCACACAGTGCAGCAGCATATGGTCCTGGCTTGCAACCGGTGGCATGTAGGATATGTATTCTAGCTGGCAGGGGCACTCTGAGGAGAGAGATATCGGGTTCCATCTGTGTGCCCTGTGCAGAATGTTAGCCCCCAGTAAGGTTTCTATTAGGACGTACCTTGTCCGCTTCAGCGAAGCATAGGATGTTGACTGCCCTGCACCTTCCAGTGGAATGTGCTACTGGAAGGTTACATTGGTTATCTAGGCTCTGTGTTAACAACAGCTTTATTATTATTATTTTTTTTAGATTCGACCTTCACAAGGCCGGTGTCTACCCCGGCTGACCTCATGAGAAACATTCGGCGGCGTGCTTGAAGAAACAGGGAGGATATATTTCAGGACCTGCTGAAAACAGCACAGGAATCCGCGAGGGAGAATCGAGCCTGGAGAGAGGAATCCCAACAGAGGAGGCAGAAACACAGGGACGAACTGATAAGCGTGATGAAGGAGCAAACAGAATTGCTCAAGAGCATGATTGCTTTGCAGACCCAGGCGATTAATGTACGGGCTCCACTCCATACAGTTCAGCCGTGTCTACCTCCCACACCCCGTAGTCCTTCAAAGAATTTCTTTGAAGGCCACCCGTCCCCCTGGTATACTGCAACATCCAGTCCCCCCCAGAGCTACTTTTTAGAGACCCGCAGCTACACCCACCTGTAACCCCCCCTTTAGGTTTTAATAAAAACAGTGACAAATAATTTGAAGAGTGCCTTTATTTGTACACATTGAAAATCTCATAAGGTGCACCTGATGCGTCCTGGAAGTTAACTAGGGGAGGGCATCATTGAAATGCTCCCTGAGTGCCTCCCTTATGCAAGCAGCTTCTCCTTGGGCCCCCCAATACTCTTAGTGGCTGGCTGTTCGTATGCTTCCTCGAGGTGCTGTGCCTCCATAACCCACCCCGGGGAAAACTTTTCTCCCCTACTTTCACAAATGTTATGAAGGACACAGCACGACGCAATCACAGCAGGGATGTTGTCCTTCGCCAAGTCCAGCCTCCCATACAAACATGGCCAGCGCCCTTTTAAATGGCCGAAGGCACACTCCACAGTCATTCTGCAGCGGCTCAATCTGTAATTGAACCGCTCCTTGCTGCGATCTAGGTTACCGGTGTACGGCTTCATGAGCCATGGCATCAGTGGGTATGCTGGGTCTCCGAGGATGACTATGGGCATCTCCACATCCCCCACTGTAATTTTTTGATCAGGGAAGAAGGTACCCCCTTGCAGCTTCCGGTGCAGACCAGTGTTCCTGAAAATGCGGGCATCATGCACTTTTCCCGACCACCCAGCATTGATGTCCATAAAACACCCTTTGTGATCCACGAGTGCTTGCAGCACCATGGGGAAGTAGCCCTTCCTGTTGATATACTCGGTCGTGAGATGGTCAGGAGCCAAAATAGGGATGTGTGTGCCGTCTAAGGCTCCCCCGCAGTTAGGGAATCCCATGGCAGCAAAGCCATCCGCAATCTCACGAACATTGCCCAAGGTCACCGTCCTCCGTAGCAGAACGCGATTGATGGCTCGGCAGACTTGTGAGAGGGCTAATCCGATGGTGGACCTCCCGACTCCAAACTGGTTTGCAACTGACTGGTAGCAGTCAGGAGTCGCCATCTTCCAGACAGCAATCGCAACACGGCTTCTCCACAGTTAGGGCTGACCTCATGTTGGTGTCTTTACGTCGCAGGACAGGGGCCAACTCTGAACACAGTTCCAGAAAGGTTGCTTTCCGCATTCGAAAGTTCTATACCCACTGCTCGTCATCCCACAGCTGCATAACAATGCGATCTCGTCTCTCGTGACCAGAAACGGTGTTGCACCATGTGCAGATGATCGGTGAAGGAGCTGAGCAATGCGGTGCCGTTGCTCTGCATGGCATCGATCAGCCCCTGCTCCTCAGCGTCCTCATCTGACTCGGAGCTCATTGCGTACTGAGCAACCAGCTGAGATGTATTTAGAATCTGAAGGCGACAGTGGAGATCAGAGCAGGATCCATGCTATCGCTGTTGTGATTGCTCGCAAGTGGTGCGGTGCGTCACTGCACTGTTGAAAATAGGCGCGAGTTGCTATTGGCAACGAGGAAGATGCAAGGGGAACACAGTGCACCACGGGAAACTGAGAGTTTACCCATGGCGCTTTGCATTCCTTTCCTTCATCCCATGATTCCAAGCGCAGATTGAGGGAAAATTGAACTATGGGATAGGTGCCCAGAATTCATTGCGCTACACCGCAATATTGCAAAGAATTCTGTTGCGTTACAAGGAGCGACGTGTGTACGCGCTATCCCGCAATAAAGGTCACGTGTTTTTATAGCGCGATTGCCATGTTGCGCTTTAATCTGATCGTGTGTACATAGCCATAGTCTCTCTGTGTTCCTATCTGTAAAATAAGGATAAAAGAACTGCTCACCTCACAGGCATCTTGTGAGGATAAATACATCAGTGATTGTGAGGTGATTAGACACTATAGTCATGGGTGCCATGTAAGTACCTAGGGCTATGTCTACACTGGCAAGTTAGTTCGAATTAAGAAGGCTTAATTCGAGCTAACTAAAGCCATGGCTACACTAGGCTTTAGTTTAGTTCGAATTAAGGGCTTCCTTAATTCGAACTAATACGTTCAAATAGGGTATTCAAACTAAAGGGTTAATTTGAACTAACCAATGTGGCCATGTTAATTCGAACTAATTTCTTAGTTCGAACCTACTGGCCATTGAAATGAATGGGGATCGCTAATTCAAACTAAGCAAGTGACATTCATGGCACTTGCTTAGTTCGAATTAAGTTAATTCGAACTAACTAAAATTAGTTTGAATTAGTTAGTTCGAACTAACTAATTCGAACTAATTTTAGCAAGTGTAGACAAAGCCAAGGATGGCTAGACAAGCCATCGGAGAGCCAGTAGCTCGAATACTAGGTTCAAATACAATTTGAACACATAGAGCAAATAAACTCTAATTATTATCCACTTGCTTCCTGACTTAAAAAGCTGTCCATGTCCTAGATGCAAGAAAAACAGGAAGATGTGGGGTCTTCCTCTATTTCCAGTAGAATCATATGGAATTAGGCTGATCCTCTATATCTTTTCTGATCCATACCCTGTGGGCTGATGTTGCCCCCACCCTCCCAGTCCTGAAGTGAGCTCTGTGTGGGCAGAGTCCTCACTACTTTTTACGCACATGCTTAACATTACAGGTGCGTAGAGGTGTTTTTGTTTGTTTTTGTTTTTTAATTTTTGCAGGATTTAAAAAAAAATTTACTTCAAACTTTGAACATAAACTTTTGATAGTGGAAAAGTTTTGACCTGCAGTATTGTTGGTCAAAAACATCGACTTTTTGACAGACATGCTTTTTTCACTGAAAAATTGAAATTTTGACCAGCTCTCCTGATATGGAGCCATCACATGGGACAGCTCACATGCATGTTAATCATGTAAAATACATGTGTTTGCAGGATCAGCAAGTGCATTTCTTTCTAGAGATAAAACACTGCAGCTTATACTGTAAAATCTACAAAGTCTATTTCATATGGACCTGCAAGTACGTCTGAAAATAGCACCATACTCCTTTCCTCAAAAAACAAACAACCCCCCCCAAAACCCTGTGGTCTAATGATGAATGGACCAAATAGCAAGGGGAAAGAGGAGCATTTGGTTCAAGTGATTTATAAACATCTTTTATTTTATTGTAGGCTCCCCAAAGTAATACCTAGATCCCCAGTTCCTGCTCTGTGAAATATCCCAGGATAACCAGTACAGATGACAGTTAACACAGAACTCATCTGGAGCGTGGAGACGACATGTAGTGGGGTCAGTTGTGACTGTGTGCTTTACTTATTTGTCTTTAAAATGAGGTTTTAGTCTGCAAAGCAACTTTTGCTTAGTTTACAAGAAAAAAGAGGTTATTTCTAAATGCCAGACCTGCAAACCCAGCCTGAGATTTGAGTCAAACTGGATTCTTTCCTATTATCAAACATTCTTCAGGCTCATTTGCATTCTCTGTTAAGGTCTGTGCAACTGCAAGTTGGACTTGGTTAACAATTCCACTGAATGAGCATGTAGAGAGATTATCCAGCTCCCTCTCTGCTAGCCGTGTTAGGTCTGCAGATCACAGAAGCACAAGGAAGTGAAATCACTTACTAATATGGGTGCAATTCTCCCTGTGTAGATGGTTGTCATGAGGTGTAGGCAACACTTAAAACCACTTATGGTTGCACTGTCTGTATAGGGTTGAATTTCTCTCTCAAATAGCTAGATGTGACTGAACACTTCAGAGAGCTTTGGGGCAAGTCCCTTATTCCATGACAGATGTGATGGTTCCTGGTGTGGGAGCCAGCAATCCAGGAGTTTAGGGGAGATCTAAAACAATACTAGAGCATGCCAACTACCCCTCTCTTACAGCAGTTCTTTGGGGCACTTAATTTACATTTATTTTCAGTTCTTTAAAGCTACTTGCATGTCGTCTTGGAGCATTGAAGAAGGCTAGCCTTGTGCTTAAGGAAATAGATTAGGGTATAGGAGTTTGGAATGCAATTCCCAGCTCTTTGTGTCACCTTCAGTAAGTCACTTCCCTTTCGGCTTCAGTTTCCCAACACTTAAAAGGTGGGTAATAATATTTCCTTTATGTCCTGCCTATTTAGATGCTAAGGGCAGGGACTGTCTCTTACTACGTGTATGAGTGGTACAAGTGCTTGGCACAATGGAGCCCGGGTTTCAGAGGGAGATTCTAGGTGCTACTAAATATAAATATTATGATAACTTTATTAACTAAAAGATGTAGCCAATTGTTTGACTACACTCATGGTTCATCATTTTAAAAGTTTAAGAGATCAAAGAATCAAACTTAGATGACGGGAGATACACATTTTGTGGCATGCAGATTGCGTATCTCCCACCAGCAGCCTCGCAGTGTAGATTAGGCTCTAGCTTTACAAAGTTATGGGATACTTAGCATCAGTGAACAAAAGTAAGTATAATATTCAAATATAAAGTTTCACTAACTTTTATATATCAAGTATATTATGTAAAACATGCTGATACGTTGTGCAATTTGTAAACATATTGGCCAACAATTTGATTTGATTTCTGTCATTTGCATCTACCTACCTCCATAACCAGTGCGCTGTTCTG
Source organism: Pelusios castaneus (assembly GCA_007922175.1). Classification (NCBI taxonomy): domain Eukaryota; kingdom Metazoa; phylum Chordata; order Testudines; family Pelomedusidae; genus Pelusios; species Pelusios castaneus. Next base: position 12,126,120 of record ML685792.1, on the reverse strand, counting down.
AAATGTGTTTCTCCAAGCTGAGTCGTAGTTTAGTAGTTCCATCTGGCTCATCTGGATTTATCTGATCCACCAAAATAAAATGGGAGTGATTGTTGTCAAGGGAGTATAGTGGACCTTGGCCATTAGCATCTGATTTGTAGCATATAGGGCCTTCATTCTAGAACAGAGAAAGGTTGATCTTCATAAAATAGATTTTACATTTTTGTCGATTTCAGTTCTGATTTTAGCGATTTTGCACCATGGCATAGTTCAGACACTTCCAATAATGTCTCTTTTTAAAGTTGGGAGAAAGAGAGTGGCATCTTTGGAAAGATGGACTGTGCTAGAAAATTGTCTTCTGAATCTCCGTTTTGGATTCTGCAAAATATACGGACTCTAGACATCTTGTCTGTGACTTGCGTGTCAGTTCAGAACTCCTGGAAATACGTTTTTCTGAGCTTAGACAAATGAAAAGGACCAAGAACCCTGATGACTGGGGAATAGAGCCTACAGGGGCTGAATTCTCTACTCATGTAAAAGTGGGTATTTCTATCTACTTCCATAGCATTAGGACTGTCTTTATAACAGCTGTTAATTTAGTGCACCATATAGCATATACTAATTCAAACTATCCAGCATTACTGTGTTAGCAAGGCTATGTTTGGCCTAATCCTTCAGTTCTCAACCTGGGAGTTGCACCTTCTGGAGGGGGGAGGGGGGACAGAAAGAGAGAGAGAGAGAGAGAGAGAGAGAGAGAGAGAGAGAGTGCGTGTGTGTGAGAGAGGAAGGATACAACCTTTCCTCTTTTCTCCCTCTTCCTTCTATCTGGCCATGGGAGGGGGACCCCTATCCTGAAACTCTTTTTTTCCTACAGTTATATGGAATTATTGCACAGAAAAGATCTCAGAACCACTGATCTGGGCACAAAGACCTAATATACACACACATAAATTTGCCCAATCAAGTCTTCCTGGTGCCCATCTGTTGTTGTTTGGGTGTATTGTCAACTGCAGCTCCTCAAATAAGAGGAGCAAAAAGTATTAGTGGTATCCTATTAATATATATATTTTTTAAAAAGTTCTTCCTCCAAGCTCTTCTTAAGTTGGCACTTTTTTCCTGGACTCTGTACTAATGTATCATACTGACATCTGGCAGGTATTTGCAGTATTGCTAGTTAAGCAAGGGGTGATGTTGATTATGTAATTGTTCTTGGAGAAGGAGTTCATATTTATATGACCCCATTCTATAAGTTGTATGAGACAAATACCTTCACGTTGTCCAGAATCTCTCTGTGCTGAATTTTTTCCAGAGACGTTATTCCTATTGCGATCAAGTTTACTTTGGCTGATGTACTAGCCAGTGCATGATCTCGGACTGCTTGTCCTATATGCCTTGTTATTCCAACACGTAGAGCACTGGTAAAGATCCAGGCACCTGAAATTAATTAAATAAGAAAGTTATGGAGTTATTTGCTTTACTATTTGGGGAATAAGTACTTCTAATTATGCGTCTGTCTGGGCTGGCTCTAGATATTCTTGAGGCCTCTGAGAGATCAGATCTTCGAGGCCTCAAGTAGATGTCAATAAGCTATGTCATTATATATAGAATCACAGACCCTACTAAACAAGACACCTTTAATAAAGAAAACAATGATGAACTATAGATAACAAACATGTTTCAGACATCTTGAGTTCCAGCTTTGTCATCTTGGTTTAGCAGATACCATGCTCCATCTGGGATGCTCTCTGTAGCACAGAGAATCATCTATGGCTGAATGATAGTACTGGAAGTAAAGATATGACAATCTGCATATCTGGGGAAATATTAGTTCTTGGGGGAGAGGGATGGAAAGTGAGAACCAGGGAAATGGAAGCTTGCCCTTGGGGTGGATGACTACATTGAGAGAACTGATCATGAGATGTTGGCAATGGCTTGTAGATGAGAGGTTGGGCTGGGGCGTCAGCATTTAGCTGTATCAGGAAGCATCTGTGACCTTCCCTTGTCCTTGATCTCTGATGTGCTGGAAAGTGGACTCCTCACAAGAGCAGTGCTCTGTTCATTTTTCAAGTGTCTAGGGCGATCCATGATGGTCACCTGCCCCATTTGCTGTATGCTGTAGTGACAATAACCAAGCCACTGGAGATAGCCTCACTAAACGAGTTGACATATTCCCCGAACTGCGTTAATAGACGAAAAGGAAAGTAAAATAAATATAAGCCAGAGTCCTTGATAGTGTCCGTTTGCAGTTACTGTTATGATTTGCAGCATAGGAAGTGCACAGGAAGCATAGAAGCAGCTGCAATGACCTAAATAATGATTTCTGTTGATGGAACTTCTAGTACTACCTTAGTTCTTGGTGTGTTTTTATTGAAAAGCAAAACTGTGCTGCGACTTTTTCCCCTGAGCCAGCAAAGCCATATGAACAGAGCCTGTACCATAATGAGCACTAGTCTATGCTTTAAACACTTCAGAAATTTCAAAATGCAGTTATGCCTATAGGAGCAAAAAAAAAAAAAAAAAAGGCCTCTTAACTGAGAGATATGTATTTTATGTGTATTCAGAGTCTCATATGACAATTTTAATTTCAATATTACAAATACTTTTCACTCTTGCTACACTGCAGTATATGATAAGTGAGCTGGGTTCTTTTCTGCTTTCTGCATCACTTATGAAATTTGTCAACTCAGTTCCAATAAAAAAAATTCTTTATTAATGATGAGGATGTGATGCACACAGTAGGTCAATCTGACTTTCAGATTTGCAGGATTGCCCAGGGCCAGATTAAGACAACGGCTTTTGGGCCGCAGCCCTTAGTCCTGGCCTAAAGGGGGAGGCCCTGAGTGGCCAGCTGCTGCTTCTTGCCTTCAGCCTGCCTGCCCGCCCAGCCCCTGGGCTGGCTGGTCTGCTCATCAGCCAGCCAGGGGTGGGGGAGGAGTACCATGGCCTCTGGCCCGCTCCTCCCCAGCCTCTAACAGCAGCACCAGCTTGTGCCGTCCTGTGTCCCCCCCGCAGTCCCCTCCCCACAGCAGCGCCAGCCCACAGCAGCATTGGCAGCGCCCCTCCCCCCCAATCCCTTCCGCAACCCTGTTCAGAGCCCCAGAATTCCTGCCCCTGCCCCCCAACACGAGGGTGGGGTGGGCAATGGGGGGCCCATAAGTGTGGACAGCCCCGGGCCTTGATCCAGCCCTGGGGCTGCCAGTTAAAAACAACCAACTCCCCCCCCACCACTTTTAAGCACAAGATAAAGAGATTCAGGTGGTATTTTTCAGAAGCACCCTCTTGGCTCAATGCTGTTCCTACTGCAGTCAAAACTGACTTCAAAGACTGTGTAGTTAGGCCAATACTGAGTGCTTTTGAAAATCCCACCATTACTATGGAGCTGAAGAGAGAAAATAGACAAGGATCCCACTGTGACATTTTTTTCTCACAGTTGCTTTTGACAGTATGATTGTACCTTAAACTTCAGATGTTTATCAGTTTTAAGAACCACTGTGTGAAGTAATTTGGATGGAATAGTAAATAATTCTTTGTGATAGTCATATTGTATCATTAATAAATATTTTAATGCAGGTGTAGGCCACCTTCCACCAAACTATTTAAGTATATACTTAAATCTTAAGCATGTGAGTAATCTCACTGAAATTAATGATGAAAGATGGATTCTGGATGGGGATTCTTTAGGGTAAAGGTAGAAGAAATTATGTTCTTGATTCAGAAGCTGAACCAACCAGTGCTTTGTGCTGCCTTTACAAGTCCTTTTCTTAAGGTGTCACGTAACCAAGGTTTCATATGGAAATTTTCTTCTTCTCCAACTAAAGATACAACCAAGTTGGGAGCAGGTAGATTCCATTTGTTGATCATTACATCAAATATTACTCCAGGGTGGATGGTACATGGGACTTTAACAAACTGCAATAAACAAAAGGGCATTGAGTAACAAGATTGGAGAACTACTGTATTTCTATCTTTACATACTATTTAATTGGTAAAATTGTACCTCAACTACAGTAAATACAGAACATAAATTGCAGTGTGGTACACTTCATTGCTTTCTTCTTGTCTTTCAAACCACTGTAAAGTGATTTTCAATGCATTTTACGCACCGGATTATGAAGGGATGTTAACTTGTTCTTCATGTACATAATTTGTATGTGATTCCACCCCTACCTACCCACACACCATGCATGGGGAAATGGTTTATATACCTGGTCATTAGCAAGATTGGTGTTCATCAAATTGAGGTTTTATTGTAAAAAGATGGGCCAAAGATGTCCAGTATATAACTGAAACACATAGGAAACACCCTTCACCATAACAGGGAAATTCTTTACCAATAGACCTTAATATTCAAAATGTAAAAGTTTCTTTCCAAAATAAGCAAGCCTCAGCAAGTCAGTTCAAAGTATTGTAGGATGTACAACCTTTTGTGGGCAGGAAGCCTGTGATAGGGTGTACAAATCCCACGCTGGCAGTGATAGAGTTAACAGGTTAATGGTCAGGGGACACAAGCAATATGCAGGCCAGCCAGTCTCCCTGAGTCTCTCACACCCAGTACACCCAACAAGCCCCTCATAGTTTCTTAGGCTGAAGTCCCGAGCACTACACTGCGAGTGCCATTTAAAAAGGCCCCCTCTGTCCTAGAGAGTAAAAATGGCAGAGTGGAAGTGGCAAGAAAATGCTCTATCGCTGCTCTTAACTGCTCAGCATCCCATTGGTGAGTGACGAGGAGGAGAAGAGTTCTGGAGTTTCTGAGACTGTGGAGGACTTGACTTGGGGGAGTTCTATGGATATGGGATGGGCAGAAGGTAACAGAAGGGGCGAAGAAGTCAGGACAGAGTTTTAAAAAATAAATAGGCAAAGGGTACCTTTAAAATATTTATATAGGAAGAAGTTAAAGAATAGACTGATAGGCAGAAACTGAAATAGGCAAATGATATGCAAATGCACAAAGCTGGAAAGGGTAAAATAAACTAAAAAATGTAAATGGTTCGAAGCCATAAAGTTGTTCATGATGCTTGTTTATGTAGCCAAGTGATCTTATTACTGTTACCCTCCTCCTCCTCCTCCTCCTTTCCTCCTGCTTGTTACATTTATGTGCGAGTCTTATTTTAATTGGACTGTAAACTCCTTGGGGCACAAACCATGATTTCACAAGGGCTTGTACAGCACCTAGCACTGCGATGTCCCACTTCTGTTTTTGACTTTTGTGTGCCAGTGTAATGCAAACAAAACAATCTGACAATAGGAATAGAAGTCAAGAGTTTGAAAGTCCTTAATGGGAGAAGTATCTTACCTTCCCACGTTTCTTTCCAGAAGCCATGAAGTCAATTTCTCCTGTACAATATGGAATTTCCCCTTTGAATGCTGCTTCTTTGTCATTACTGCAAAGACTGGTGCCTGCATCTTCCATTGGAGTAGTGTTATGATAACTAGTGCAGAGGGATTCCCTTAAAAAAGGGGGGGGGGGGCATTTAAAAATAAAGTTGAGAAATATTCATATTTAGATTGGCAGTGTTCTTATGTATTCCCCTATTTTACCCTTTAGCATTTAATATTGTAGAAGTAATATAACATTACATCACAACCAAGACTGAAATCCCATTCGCTAAGTGATGTGAAAGCTGTCTCTTATTAGGCATGTTTGCAGCAGAGTTTATGATCAAAATAGATAAGCCAAAGGAAGTATTGCTACTCGCATTTTGCAGATAAGGAACCAAAGCACAAAGATCTGAAGTGAGTTGCTCAACATTACATAGAAAATTCTATGGCAGAGCCAGGAATTGAACCCAGATCCCACAAATTGAAAAGAGGATCCTTGGCGTGAAACAACAATTGTGATGGTGGCAGCAACTAGTGATGTTTGTGTTGCAACTTCTTGGTTTTGTCATCCCATTGGGCTAGCCTGATGTGACGTCGTTGTGTAGCAACCCAAAATATCAAAGTGATGCTGTTATACTGGCCTGAAGTTATTTACAGGGAGGTTCAGCCCTAGTTGTTTGTGGGAATGACTCACTGATTATATGTCTCTCATTTTCAATGCATGAGATTCAAATGATTTGTAGTGGTCAGGTACAACATAAAAGTCCAATGCTTCCATCCATACGCGGATGGAGCTACAAACCTGCATTTGCACAAGAGAGAAGCCCCACCAAGGCAGCATACTCCCAAAGTTGCAGAAACTCACCTATAACTAGGGCATAAGCTTATGTCTTAAATAAATGTCTTAGTCTTTAAAAGTGCCACAGAACTCCTTTTTTGTTTTGCTGAAATAGACTAACATGGCTACCCCTTTGGAACTTGTCACCTATAACTAAAATCCCTGGGATATTCCTGAATGCATTAACGTGTGTGTGTGTGTGTGTGTGGCTTTTTAAAGATCAGTGCAAACTGTTTTTCATGACTCTATTAATTTCCACTGACTGGCTAAAGATGAGTAATCTAATAATCAGTTCCAGAGGGGTAGCTGTGTTATTCTGTATACAGCAAAAACAACGCAAGCCCTGTAGCACCTTAAAGACTAACACATTTTTTCAGACATAAGCTTTCATGAACTGCAACCCACTTTGTCACATGCATCTGATGAAGTAGTTTGCAGCTCACGAAAGCTTATGCCCGAAGAAATTTGTTAGTCTTTAAGATGCTACAGGGCTCGCATTGTTTTTGCTAATAATCAGTAATAATCTATCATCATTCTAGGATTAGAAAAGCTAAACCACTCTATACCTGTATGGAAATCATTACCTAGTGTCAAAATACATTTCTCAAATACCTGGGCGCTCCTCAATGTCTCCTCCCCCCTTTTTTTTTCTGTTGTCATGTCATCCCCATTAGTTTCTGTTTCGGAATGAGCATTTTCCTCACAGCTGTTGCTTACACCAATGAAATACTTGCCAGTCCACTTGTAAGTGACTTGAAGAAACAAGCTGTCACACTATCGCTTATTAAAGGCCCATATCTTGTGCATGTAGCCATGACGCAAACAAACTTCCCCAGTGCCTTAACAAGATTTTGCCAGAATTCATAAACCACAAAAAATAGACTGAAAAGTTCAGGTCTCTTTTTTATGTGGATTTTTTTCTTTTTATAAAGTAAACACATGTTTCTATATTCTTTGTCCTTTAAAAAAAATAAAGTCAGTGTCACAAGCTGGCATTCTAGGAGTCCTAATAAATAATAGCTGAGAGTGGTTATGGAGACAAAATCCTGTAAATGAACAGATTCTGTTTCAAGGATCAAAGAATAAACAGTGAGTCTCTTAAAATTATGCTGCAGTGATCCACTGGGGGAAGATAGAGGGTGACTTGCCTTTATCACATGAAATCCCCTGCACAGCCTACATCATGCCTACCTGCTTCTCTGCTCTCTTCTTTTTCATCTTCTCTCTCTAGTCTCACCACCTTTAGTAACTGTCCCTTCTGCAGCCTGCTCCCATCCTACACTTCTACAAGCTTTGCAACCCTTCCTTCATACAGGTTGCCAGGCTTCTACCTTCTCTCTAAAGATCCATCAGTCACAGTGAAGTGTTAGCTGATTATTCAAATACTTTATCTAATTAATTTTTAAAAAGCCTGGGACCCATGAGATATACGCTCTGCTTAACTCTTCAATCTTGCTGCTTTTGGTCACTTTCCAACTTTTCTCCCTCCTCTGTATGTTGTCTGTTTAGATGGACATTTCTGGGCATGGACCTTGTCTTCATGTGTCTCTGTCAAGCTCCTAGCACTCTATTGGCTCTAGACAAACAGTAAATAATCACAGTAACTGATTGACAGGCAGAGAGAGGAGACAACTGTGGATGGGGTATGCCTATGAGAAGAATTATGTCCAGCCACATGGCTCTGGATTTCCCTCAAGTGAGGAGTCTGGATCTGAGGGTTTTGGTTCAAGTCCATCTTTATATGTGAAGCTATAAAAGTGCCATTCTTATGTCATCATGTTGTTATAACCAAACTTACGCTTTATCTGTTAAGTCCACTTTGTCATTGGAGATGCTGCTGTCTCTTCTAATAGCTTGGAGGACAATATTCTGGAAAAGAGTACATTGGTTTAGAACACACTGTAATTGCTTTTGGAATTTCTCCTTTCAGGCCCCTTTCACTATGGCCCTGTGCTGCTGTTTACACCTGTGTAAAGTACTACCAAACCAGAAAGGACAATGTGGCTGCATCTACACTGGTAAATTAAGTCGACTTAAGCTTGGCTTAAGTCAACTTAATTTACCCTGCGTCTACACTACACTTTGCTTAAGTCGACTTAAGCAGCTTGCTTAAGTCGATTTAAGGAAAATAAAGTCGACTTAATGAAAATTAAGTTGGCTTTATTAAACCTGCTTTTTACTTGACCTAAGGCTTAAGTCGACTTTCTAAAGTCGACTTAAGCCAGTGTAGCCCTGGGGTAGCCCTAAGTCGACTTAGGGCTACCCCAGGGCTACACCAATGCCCTCCCTGCCAGGAGGGGCACAGAAAGAGCCTGGAATGCTCCCCAAAGGGCAAGGCAGAGCCCTGTGTGATTCTGTCTGGATTTAGGGAAGCATTTATGATATTATTTTCTATTCATATATCCTAAATGTTATAATCCATAGGAACTATGTCATGTTTGGTATCAATAGAAAGGTAGTAATTTGCTGGGAATGATTATATAGTTTATGTCTAGGAATTCTATTTGGATTAGAAGTTAGTTTAGTTAGGAATTTGGTGTTATATCTATAATTTAACTTGTATGAATCTGTGTAAATACCTGAGAGAGGCGGGTGTGTAAAACCATTGTGTCCTTAATGTTTAGGAACTTTTCAGGTAGAATGGGCCCAGGGAGTATCCTGATGAGCCATTAAGGACATAAGGAAGACAACCATTGTGTCCTTAATGGCTCATCAGTTTACTCCTTGGGCCCATATCACCAGGCACATTCCTTAACATTAAGGAGACAATGGTTTTACACACCCACCTCTCTCAGACATTTCCATAAAATTACACAAGTTAAAGTATAGATATAACACCAAATTCCTAACTAAACTAATTTCTAATCCAAATTCATTTCCTAGACATAAACTATATAATCATTCCCAGCAAATTACTACCTTTCTATTGATACCAAACATGACATAGTTCCTATGGATTGTAGCATTTAGGATATATGGATAGAAAATAATATCATAAATGCTTCCCTAAATCCAGACAGCATCACACCCTGCCCACATGCCCTGCCAGGGTCCCTGTCCCCCTTTGCTCGATTGCACACAAGGGGTTCCCCCCACCACCACCGTGTACCTGCCCAAGGTCACCCTAGCCCCTAGAAGTCAAACTAGGCATCCAGTGTGGACGCTCTAGGTCGACTTTGTAAGTTCCCCTTCAAGTCGACTTTAATTTTAAGTGTAGACTAACTAAGTCGACTTAAAAGTGCAAGTATAGACATAGCCATGTGTAATATTCATTTTACACGGGTGCAAATGACACCTGCTCAAGGTACAGGGTATTAGCAGATTGGGCCCCAAATTTTTTATATAAACAAGAAAGTGAAACCTGATTATGAAAAATGTTGTTGTTGAAAGGTTACACGCCACCGGTTAACCACAGATAAAGTCTCTCTAGCATCTGTAGACGCTGGTCAGGAAGTAATGCTGGGCATAGCCTGAAGACTAGATGGAAGTCTGCTAATCCGAAGTAGCGGCTATATTTTATGACAGTGTAGTAAGTCTCTTGCTTCGGCTCATCTTGGAAGTTTGAATCTGAATCCAACTTGACCAAAGTTTGGTGACATTTTGATCTGTTTTGGGCCTTAGAGACGTGCCTATGTCACAAATTTCAGAGCTGGAACCAGATCCCAACTTAGAACTAGTGTGTTCTGTCCAGCTTTTGCGTTCTCCCTTTCCCCTGCCCCTCCTGGACAAAAATACTCAGATGGAGAGTGCGCTACTTTCTGGGTATCCATTGATTAAACCCTGTTAACAACCTCTGGTTCTATGCAGAGGTTTCTGTCTGGCATTTGGATAGTTGTTCTTACAGATGCTACCCACTAAACTGCGTCTGACTCTCTCTGTCCTGGAGATTAGGAAGGCAGCATTGGGGCAATAATAAAGGACCTTCATGCAGTGATCAAGACGTTGGAGCTTCCATCACTGGCTTGGTTTGTGACAACACCGGAGCCAATGTTGGTAATAACTAAGAGAGCAGCACAGCAGACAGGATTGTGATCCAGGAAGGCGTGCTTGCGTCATATAAAGCATGAAAGGTGGTGCCGTTAGCAGTGACAAAACATCAACCCTGAAACTGAGTACAGTTCAGGATGGCATCCATGCATGTACCTTACACAGTGAGATATAGCATGGACAACGAGACTAGATGAGACATTGAACTATTTACATTCAGAAAAAACATAAAAACAAGGTCTATGAAAATAGTGTGACTCATTTGCCATAAAGATCATAGAACATAAGAATGGCCATACTGGATCAGACCAATGGTCTATCTAGTCCAGTAGCTTGTCTTCTGACAGTGGCTAATGCTATTTGCTTCAGAGGGAATGAACAAAACAGGTAATCATCAAGTGATCCATTCCCAGCTCCTGGAATACAGAGCTAGGGATATCCTATCCCAGGGGTTGGCAACCTTTGCCAACTCCAGTGCCAGCCTTTCCTCCTCGATCCTCAGCTGGTGCTTTTACTGCCCCCTTCACCAAAAAAGCAGCGGTCACCTGAAAATTCAGCAGCTGCCGGGGTAGGAGGAGGGTGCTTCCCAGGCACGTTGCTGAAAGAAACTGCTCACAGAAAACCACCCGGAGCAGCTCCTCTTGGCAGCATACCTGGGGGCGGTCCCCAGGCAGGCCATGGAAAGAAGCTGCCCAGAGTGGCAACTCTCAAGGGCCCCAGGCACGCTGCAGAAAGAAGCTGCCTGGAGAAGCTCCTTCTGGCAATGGTAAACCACAGAGAGGAGCTGCTCTGGCCAGCTTCTTTACACTGCATGCCTGGGGCATGGGCATGACAGGGACCACCGGCACCCCAGCTGCCACTGAAGGAAGCCACCTGGAGTGACTTTCTGTGGTGCTGCAAAGGGTGCCGTGTGCCGCTCTGAACGGGCTCGCGTGCCACTCTTGACATGTGTGCTGCAGGTTGTCTACCCCTGTCCTACCCAAAGGTTTTGCAGATATTGCCCTCGAATGCAAATTTCAGACGTTGTTCCTGTGCCATTGCTGTTCTAGGAAACCATGGGAAGGAATCCATGTTATTCTCAGTACAGTGCAAACATCCCCGCATTCAGATCACTTGCACTTATTTCATTTGCAAAATGGAGATGGGCTTTAGCTTCTGGTAGGTATTTCCATTTAAACTTTTCTTTATATTCCCTAAAGTTTCTAAACTGATACAAATTGTCTTTGTTTTAACACTTCCACTGTCATGATCAGCCATCACTGTGCTTAATAAGCACAACATTCTTTTAAGTGCCTGCTTTCCATTTGAAACTTCGCACTACTGTAGCAGGTGTTGAACATGGAGCAGTCCATGAGATGCATTTCCCCCTGGTATTTAATATGCTAGGCAGCACTGAAGGGGATAAGCAAAAATAATTTCTATTATTTCATCTTGGATTTGGTGGTGTTTACAAAAGAAGCCTTGCATTGACAAAAACCAATGTTTTGACTAACGATGTATTATAATTAATTGTAATTTTAGTGGGCTCCTCTTGTTATGAGATCTTCTTGAAATGCTCAGTCTAGCACTCTCTGAAATCAATGGAATGACTCTAATTGTTTTCAATAGGCATTGAAGCAGGCCCCAAAGCTGTACTGGACTCCACATGCATTGTGTTACAGCTATCGTGCTAGATCTTCACATTGTATAAGTCAGCATGTTCCATTGAAGTCAGCTGAGCTCGGTTGATTTACAGCAATTGAGGATCTAGTCCAAGGTCCCTTGTTTGATCGTAAGGATCCAGAAAAAGTATTAATCAAAAAAAGGCAAATGGTGGCCAGTGGGAGATTAGTCCATTACTGAGGAGGAAAATTAGAAACATGTCCCTCTAAGAAGGAGAAAGAGAGGAATGTGCCATAAGCAGAGCTGATTGAAAAACACACAAAGAAATATTTTGCTTTTCCTCCCCCCTTAAATTTCAATGAAAAATTTCACTGTAAAATCAAATTTTCAGAAAATTTGAATCATCCCCAATTCTGAACCTTTCCACTCTCTGTGAGGCCACCAGATAACATCTAACTAAAAAAACCTGATTTTAAAAAGGTGAATGGAAGGGATAACTTGCCATTTGAAGAAAAAAAGTGAAATGAGACTGTCACCAATGTGTGTGTGTAAACAAACAAACCCAAAGCCCATACAAAATGTACTTGATAACTCTACTTTAAGTATGGCTCAGATCTAGGTTAATAAATCTTTTTATAGATTTACTACTTTAAGTATGGCTCAGATCTAGGTTAATAAATCTTTTTATAGATTTACTATCTATATAAAAGATAGGTATTATTAATATTAGTGGGTCAAATCCTGCCCTGGATGCTCCCATTGTCTTTAATTGCCGATGTCCATGGAAAGAATGTGACTGTAATTATACTGTAACTGAAACACAATAACCTAGAAAACAATTTCAAACTAGCCTAGCAAGTTAATACAATTAAAAAAAAAAAAGACAATTGCCAATGTCACCTACACATAAATCAACATCATTTATACCCACTGATGGCGTAAATGTGAATGATTCACTGTGTGAACCAGTCTCATGATGAATCACTGTCTTGGTGAAGTAGTTTTTTAAGGCGTTCTGTAAGGACTCGGTCGTTATAAGATTAGGGTTGGTAATGCCTGATTTTGCATGGCCTGATGCTATAGCATGGTTTAGTACCATCCAGATTACAAGTCCTGAACCATGATATACCTGTGTTGGGGGCTTCCACATTGTGATTGATCCCTGCCATAGCTGACACTGAAGCTTAGACAGGACTCAAACTAGATCTGTCTTGGTCCAAGCAAACTGTTGGCCAGAACTGTGTCTTAGAATAGCACTTAGAATAGAATACAAATGTCTTGTAGACAAGGCCTAGCTATGTTAGGGAATAACTTACAAAACCATGGGATACAATAGGTACTAACAGCACACCCAGCATCCCGGGGCTATAGCACACTTTTAGGTGTCATTATAATGTATTTGTGTGTAAATCAGGCCAGATTGTCTTCTAACGATATATACAATCATGTACTAGTTCAGGCCAGCTGAATTTACTGGCAGAACTTAGGTTGTAACATAGTGTAAGCCATTTCCTAAAATGGGTTAAGATTGTGCCCATTTAAGCTATGATTCAGCAAAACACTTATGCATATGTTGTTTGAACTAAAGTCTAAATACAGGTGGAAAGGGTTCCTGCCACATGGAAAGGGAATGCGAAGGGGGGAAGATTCAAATGCATCTTCCCCACCTATTATAGGATCATGGAAAGGTAGGGACAGAAAGCAGCTCAAGAGGTCATCCAGTGCACTGCCCCGTGCTGAGGCAGGATTAAATATAGCTAGACTATCCCTGACAGGTGACTGTATAACCTGTTCTTAAAAACATCCAAGGACAGATATGCTTTAACCTTCCTAGGTAACATATTCCGGTGTTTAACCATCTTTATAGTGAGAGAGGTTTTCCTAATTCCCAACCTAAACCTCCACTGCTTCAAACCAACCTGATTATTTCCTGTCTTATTCTCAGTGGAAATGGATAACAATTGATCGCCTTTTACATTCTTGAAGACTGTTACCACGTCCTCCTTTGGCCATAGTATCTCCAGACTAAGCCTGTCCAATTCCTTCAACCTTTCCTCAGAGGACATTTTCTAAATCCTTTATTTTTGTTGCTCTTCTCTGGACTCTCCTCAATTTGTTAACATCTTACAGAGTACTCCAGGTGAGGCCACGCCCGTTCTAAGTAAATTGGAACAATTGGCTTCCATGTCTTACATATGACATTTGTGTTAACACATCCCAAGATGACATTTGACTTCTTTGAAACAGCATCACACTGCTAACTCACCATTCAGAGTGTGATTCAGATAAGCCCCAGATCCTTTTCAGGAATACTACTGCCTAGCCAGTTAGTCCCCATTTTGTATTTGGCCACTTCCTGCAGAAAAGCGCTTCCTGGAGTGAGATTCACACCAGCTAACTAATAGGAGATGGGGATTGGGTAGTCGGCATACTTCTCCTGCTGGCATCGGTGACTAGGCCTCAGGCTGCATTAGCTATCCCGAGTCCCCTCCCTATTGGGGAGCCTTCTCTGAAGAGTGCTATAGGAGTTAGGGGGTCTCAGAGCAACTCTACCAGAGCCACGGAAACAGCCAGTTGGCAGTAGAGGGGTGTAGGTCATGGAATTCCAGAGCTGGTGCAGGGTTTGGGCCTGAATGTAGATGGTTCCAACCTCCTCCAAATCCCCTGGGATTTGGGGGTCAGTCCAGGATCACTCTGTAGGGGGAAAGCCTTGCCCCTTCAAAAGAATAACATGGGGGGAGGGAATGTATGATGCGGTGCCTGCAAAGAACCCTTCTGTGGGTATTACTGTGTGAGTGGGTGACGTAGCCCTCAGTTGGGTCACCTCCATGCTGGGATTTGTGTGTGTTGATGTATTTCAGCATGAAAAAATATATACGTGTTCTTAGATAACTGTGGGCTTGTTTGTGTATGAATATATAGTTCATGGTAAGATAGCATACATGTCTACCCCACTCTAGTCTGCCTGAGAAAAACTATCTGTGTGGACCCTGCTGACAAGCACTAACAATTCTTAGTGTGCTTTGATCTACCACTGTTTCAAAGTGGAGTGGATCAAAGTGCACTAAAGAACTGTCAGTGCACTTGAGCAAGAGTAACAGGGACAGTTAGTATATGGCAGATTTACATCCTAGCTTGCCACACACTAAATATTTGGGAAAACAAATCTTTAGTCTAATGAACTCTAATGAAGATGGAGTCAGTCAGGGAATGGACACCACAAAGCCTGTAGATGTCACCTGGAGAGCTGTTGCCTTTTTATTGTGTAGTCTTTGATCTTGTATTCATTAGCTGTCCACAAGGGAATTGTCTGGAGTTGGTTGACTGAAAGAATGGGAGTGCTGGTCATTAGTTCACTGGGTCTAATTATGGTATTAACTACTCCTTACTCAGCACACTGGTATGTAGAGTTTAGGACACTGCTCCCATGTATGCCCCCACCCTGACCCAGTCATTAATGGGTTCCCTGCCCTTCTCAAAAATAGAGTTAATTGGTCATGTAAGATAGTACAAATATCTTAGACCCAATCCTGTTGCACTGAAGTTAATGGAAGTTTTGCCATAACTTCAATGGGAGCAGGAGCTATCCCATCAATTTTATGTAGGTCATAGCTCTTAATTAATAGCTTTCCAGATGGTGAGAAGGAAGAATGATAGACGAGCTAGTTATATCCCCATTGATTTAGATTTTGGCAACAAGGCCAGCCAACATCAACCCTTTTCTTTTGTTCAGAAAGTATTTTGTGTGATAGGATATTGCCCAAAACATAGCAGAGATGGCTCCCTTATGCCTATTTTGGTTGCTGAAGAAGAAAAATGGATATGTTCTTATCTGCACTATAAACATTTTCTAAACCTTTCTCACCAATGCTAGTGCAACATTTGTAAACAAAGCTCCAGTATTTTTTTAATAGTGTTTCACTTAAATCTGCTCAGAGAAGTGATAATGTGTGCCAGTAGGTGAGGGTAGATGACACTTTGTTGTGACATGGGAAGTGTAGCTACAACTGACGTCCCACAGAAGGGGAATGCCTGAAAATTTGGTTTGACTTTTTAGAGGCCTGTGATTAATGTAGACTCTGAAGATAGATTTGACACTTCCTTCCCCTTGTTTTATCCTAATCCTCTTTACTTAGGCCAGATCAACACTGGTAGCAAAATTTGGTGGCAGTCAATGGGAGTGATGCAAGCTACTCTGCATAGCTTGCGTCACTCTCATTGACTTTGTAACATCCCTTATATATGCCATATCCACTGCACCAAGTCAATGGGAAATGTATTCCTATTAATGCAGCACTATGCCACCTAAGGTGGTGTTTTTATTAGATCAATTTCTGGATCAACCAAGCTGTCTTTACTGACTTCTCAATTGAGCTGAATAAATCAATCTGATGACCAGGGCTGTCCCTAAGAGGGGTGGGGCCCAGGGCCAATCGGCCTGTGTGGGCGGCCCGTTCTGGTGTGGTGGGGGGCCAGGCAGGTCGACCCAGAGAGGCTGGGCCCTGCACATCTGCCCTTCCCCTGGGCTGGCTGCTCTGCCCCCAGGGACAGGGAGGGCTGGCCCAGAGCCCAGGCTTTGCACTCCTGCCCTGCTGCTGAAGGCAGCAAGGAGCAGGGCGAAGCGCAGCAATGAGGTTGCAGCAGCACGGGCCCCACACTGCTCGTCTGGGAATGGGACAGCGTAGGGCCCACATACCCGCAGGGGTCGGGGCACTCACCCCATTCGTGTCCTCCTCCCCTCCAAGGACAGCACTGCTGACGACGGTGAATTTGCTGCCATCAGTGTAGACACGGCTTTACCTTGTATATTATAATGAATGTGGTATCATAGAATCATAGAATAATAGGGTTGGAAGGGACCTCACAATGTCATCTAGTCCAATCCCCTGCTAAAAAGCAGGACCACTCCCCCTAAATCACCCCAGCCAGGGTTTTGTCTAACCGAGCCTTAAAAATCTCCAAAGATGGCGATTCTACCACCTCCCTAGATAGCCCATTCCAATGCTTCACCACCCTCCTAGTGAGAAAGTTTTTCCTAATATCCAACCTTGACCTCCCCAGCTGTTATTTGAAACCATTGCTCCTTGTTCTGTCCTCTGTTACCCTCGAGAACAGCCTAGCTCCCTCCTCTTTGGAGCACCCCTTCAAGTAGTTGAAGGTTGCTATCAAATCTCCCCTCAGTCTTCTCTTCTGTAGACTACATAAGCCTAGTTCCTTCAGTCTCTCCTCATAAGTCATGTGCCCCAACCCCCTAATCATTTTTGTTGCCCTCCGCTGGACTCTTTCTAATTTGTCCACATCCTTTCAGTAGTGGGGAGCCCAAAACTGGACACAGTATTCCAGATGCGGCCTGACCAGTGTCGAATAGAGGGGAATTATCACATCCCTTGATCTGCTGGCAATACTCCTACTGATGCAGCCTAATATGCCATTGGCCTTTTTGGCAACAAGGGCGCACTGCTGGCTCATATTCATCTTCCCATCCACCATAACCCCCAGGTCCTTTTCTACAGCGCTGCTACTTAGCCGATCGGTCCCCAGCCTGTAGCAGTGCATGGGATTTTTCCGTCCTATGTGCAGGACTTTGCACTTGTCCTTGTTGAACCTCATGAGGTTTCTTTCGGCCCAGTGTTCCAATTTGTCCAAGTCTCCCTGGATCCTGTCCCTGCCCTTCAGAGTATCTACCATTCCCCCCAACTTGGTGTCATCCGCAAACTTACTAAGCACGCAGTCTATTCTATCATCAAGATCATTAATGAAGATGTTGAATAGAACCGGCCCCAGGACCAGCCCCTGGGGCACTCCACTCGTTACCGGTTGCCAACCAGACATCGAGCCATTGATTCCTACCCGCTGAGCCCGTTGATCTAACCAGTTTTCGATCCACCTTACGGTCCACTTGTCCAACCCATACTTCCTTAACTTGCCGATGAGAATGCTGTGGGAAAACGTATCAAAAGCCTTGCTAAAGTCGAGGTATACCACGTCAACGGCTCTTCCCGCATCCACAAATCCAGTCATCTCATCATAGAAGGAAATCAGGTTGGTCAGGCACGATTTGCCCTTGGTGAATCCATGTTGACTGTTCCTGATCACTCTATTTTCCTCCAAGTGTTTCAGGATGGATTCCTTGAGGACCTGCTCCATGATTTTCCCAGGGGTTGAGGTGAGGCTGACCGGTCTGTAGTTCCCTGGATCCTCCTTTTTCCCTTTCTTAAAGATAGGTACTATATTTGCCTTTTTCCAAGCCTCCGGGACCACCCCCGTTCACCATGAGTTCTCAAAGATAATGGCCAGCAGCTCTGCAATCACTTCCCCCAACTCCCTCAGCACCCTCGGATGCAGTTCATCCAGCCCCATGGACTTGTTCACATCCAATTTCATTAAGTGTTCCCTAACCTGACTTTCCATCACCGAGGGCCACTCATCTCTCTATTCCGCGTTACCCTGTGTAGTAGCCTGGGAGCTGGCCCTCCCTGTGAAGACTGAAGTAAAAAAAGCATTGAGTACTTCAGCCTTTTCCGCATCATCCTCCACGAGGATTTCTGCCCCATTCAGTAAGGGACCTACATGACCTCTGATCCTTTTCTTGTTGCTGATATACTTATAGAACCCCTTTCTGTTATCCTTCACATCTCTTGCTAGCTGCAACTCCAATTGTCCTTTGGCCTTTCTGATTTTATCCCTGCAGTCCCGAGCAATATCTTTATATGCCTCCCTTGTCATCTGTCCAAGCTTCCACTTCTTGTAAGCTTCCCTTTTATGTTTCAGCTCCCCGCAGAGTTCCCTGCTAAGCAACACTGGTCACCGTCCACATTTGCTGTTCTTTCTGCACATCAGAATGTTATCTTCCTGTGCCTTTAACAGGGTTTCTTTAAAATACAGCCAGCTGTCTTGGACACCTTTCTCCTTCAGATCAGCCTCCCATGGGACCCTGCCCATCAGCTCCCTAAGGGAGCCAAAATCTGCTTTTCTGAAGTCCAGGGTGTGTGTTCGGCTTCTTTCCTTCCTTCCATTGATCAGGATCCTGAACTCTATCATCTCATGGTCGCTGCTGCCCAGGTTGCCATTTACTTCTACTTCCCTGATCAATTCTTCTCTGTTTGTGAGCAATAGGTCTAGAGGTGCAAGGCCCCTAGTTGGTTCCTCCAGCATTTGTACTAGGAAATTGTCCTCAATATTCTCCAAAAACTTCCTGGATTGCCTGTGCACTGCTGTATTATCTTCCCAGCAAACATCAGGATAATTGAAGTCCCCCGTAAGAACCAGGGCCTGCGACGATCTGGAAACTTCTGTTAGTTGTCCATAGAACGCCTCATCCACCTCCTCTTTCTGGTCTGGCAGTCTGTAACAGACACCCACCACGACATCCCCCTTGTTGCATTCTCCCCTAAACCTAACCCACAGACTTTCAACCATCTTGTTTCCACTTTCATAGTGGAGCTCCGAGCAGTCATACAGATCTTTTACAGATAGCGCTACTGCTCCCCCCCTTCTTCCCTGCCTGTCCTTCCTGAACAATTTATATCCATCCATGGCAGTGCTCCAGTCATGCAAGTTATCCCACCACGTTTCTGTTATTCCAATTATATCGTAGTTCCTTGTCTGTGCCAGTACTACCAATTTTTCCTGCTTGTTTCCCAGGCTCCTCGCATTTGTGTACAGGCACCTAAGATACCGGGCCCATTGCCCTACTTTGCCCTGTCGATTCTCCCTCCTGTCGCATCTTCCTCCTTGCAGTTTCTCCCAGTGTCCTCCTTCCCCACTCCTGTATGTTGGTACATTTGTTGTATTGGGAAAAATTAATACATTTTAAATATGAAAAAGTATAGCTAGTCTAGTTAGCGCTGCTGTGCCCCCTGAAAATCCAGTTTAAACACTGTTTTAATTATACAGTAAATGTAGTGAAATTGAACCTAGCTGATATAACTGGCATCCTGTAGATCTCAGTTTAAATCCCAGATAAAAAGGCTATGGTTTAAACTGGCAATGACTGTGAAAGGCATTATCTAACTAGGGAACCTCATGACTTGACAGAGATAGTGCTAAAAAATATACCAAGTCCAGAAATCTTTTGATGGCACACATCAGCTAACGCAAGGGTCTCGAAATGAAACCACATGAAGTAGATGAGCAATAAAGTAGCAAATTTAAAAAGCATGGGTAACATTTTCAAAGGTGTCTAAGGGATTTAGTGTCACTAGGTGCCTGGAAAATTTTAACCCATGTTCTTAACTGAAATTGTTCAGTCTCCATTATTGGAAGACAGATGTTAGGGGAGTTATATAAAAGAGAGCTGGGTGTGTTTGTGCATTTGTAAATAGTTAACATCCAGAGTATTTAAAAAAAAATTGGGCGGTGGGGGAAGAGCACCAGAAATCACCTATGAACTCTTAAAGATATAGTAGCTGAGATGTATCTATTAAACCAAACCAGGTTTTTAATTTTTTGCTGCAGAATTTGTTGCATGACACTTTGCTTCCTTTTTGTAGGTAAATTTTGGGGTTCAAGGTCAGATTGTTGGTGGATTCTCTGTATCTTAAAGTCTTTAAATCATGATTTGAGGACTTTAATAGTCATTGGTTAGAGGCTTATTGCAGGAGTGGGTGTGTGAGGTTTTGTGGCCTGAATTGCGCAGGAGGTCAGACTAGATGATCTTACTGGTCCCTTCTGACCTGTGAGTCTATGAGATTCAGCACTCACCAAAGTCTTCCTGTTGATCTCAGAGAGATTTGGATTGGAGCCTTAAATAGATTAATATCATCCTTGTAAAAGTTCCCTTCCTTTTGAACAAACTAGCGTGCAAAATGCTAATGCAAATACATACGCTTTGCCTTTTCATTTCTAACATCGTCAGCTGAACTCACTAAACAAAACCTGTGGATATTTGAATATTGTAATTTTAGTGAGTAGACAAAAATTTGCTTATGGATTTTAACCATCTTGTTTCACATGTAAATCAATGCTGGGGGAGAAAAACCTGGAAGGAGATTTTGGGGAACGGGAAAATGGAAAGAAGAAATGGTAGGGCCATAAACAATAGAAGGAGCAGAGGAAATGGGAGATAAGAAGAAGAGAGTGACAGAAGGCACAGCCAACCCCAATATTTACCAATATTGCTTGGTAAAGTGAAGCAATTTGTTACGTTGACAAGGAGGAGTAATACATTTGCTGTAGTACACTGTGGCATTTTATTTAGCCCCTTTCAGCGGTGGATCCAGTTCCGCACAAGATCACCAGGTTGGGGTGTGGTTGGTATTAGATGTCATACAAAACTTTACCTGAAAAATGTAGTTGAAGTTGACTTGTATGTGAGCACTGTCATACAGACAGAAAATTGGTAGATGGGTCACCAGATAAATAAAACCAACAATTGCTAATTAGGAAAGGCCTGGAGTGGTCTATGGTAGCTATGCTCAGATGTGACTTCTGCTATTCATCTATTAGATCCTTATACTTCCAGAGTTGAAAGGTAGAATTTTCAAAAGTTCCCAGCACTGACCTAACTCTACTCCCACTGAAACCAACTCTTGACTTCAATGGAAAGGAGTTAGGCCAAGGCCAAATAATTGAGAAAACCCACCTTAATAGCAATGCAAAATCCATCTTTTAAAAAATGCATGAAATAATTTTCCCTAAACACTTTACTCTCATAAAATCATATAGGTCTCTTGTCTGGACAATTACCATAAAACCCATTCACTTTGCCCCTACTGATAGACTAACTTTTTTTTCATGACTTCTCTTATATGTAGCAAAGACTTGTTTAGTAAATTAAGCAAATTTCATGTGCAGTTCAAAGAGGAAGTATATGCAAAAGTGAGCACCTCTTTTGCATAAACCAGAGACACTGTGGGCTTTAAAATTCCAAACCTCAGGGAAATAACAATCTCTTTTGTTTCTAAAATAAAGCAAAAGCTGCAAAAACATTTATCTGGTTTTATGTACTCCTTGGTATTGAAAGATTTTATTATGTGAGTATGATGATGACGCCATAATTAATTTTATGTTAAACTGCTGCCTGTGACACTTTAAAGCCTTACTAAAGCTCAGATCACTAGCACAAGTTGAAAGAGATTGTCTGAGGTTTTCTGAAGATTTTGACTTGAGTACCTGTAGCTCACATTGACTTGAGTTGGCTCTGTATGTGCTCAACCCCTTTAAAAGCCATTGAATGCACTAAAAAGTGCTCCTAGGATAAATATATAAGCATTCCAACATCCTTCTTTTTAAAAATTTGAGCTGGTGAGTGTCACTATTTTTCAGATCTCTTTTGCAAATAAACAGCCATCCCTGGAAGCCTTAAATTCAGAAATACACACCATTCATCACAGGTGCACTACAATTAAGTTTGCACTTTCATACATGTGATAACACTTTTCCAACTTTACTCATGATCACAACAAGTAATTTTGCTAACAATAGCTGCCAGCTCCCTGTCAGCTCCCAGACTCAGTGACCTCTGTTCTCTGCCTTTCAGCCTCCTTGACTCACCAGGTGGGCTGAGCACAGAATCAAGTGAAAAATGGACGAATATTAGATAACAGTGGGGACTGGGAGTAAGAGCCTGTTTGCAGCCAGCATAAAAGTGAATGATCAGTTTTAAGGTGCAGATAGATGGATGCTTAGATATTTGGGGAATGAAGGAGAGAACTGGTTTGAGGGTCATCTTTCATCCCTAGTCATAGCACCCTTCATGAAATACCCCTATTATTAATGCCTCCGGGAATTGGGAAACAACTCCTTGTTTGTTTTGGTGACCTAGACTAATACGGCTACCCCTTTGGATCTTCTTCACACTTGCAGGGCTGATCTGCTGGTCATTCTTTGGTGTGACAGCCCAAGACTTCCTCACAAGCAGACCAGAGGACCTGAAAAAGGCAGGTGAGTACTCACCAAATTCCTCTAACTCCATACTGCAAGCAATGTAAAGCCTTAATGTTGACCTCCTACTGTCTCCATGTCCACACAAGACAGTGCCCAATCACCAGCACATGCATAACCTTACTAAATCTATGGCTGGAATGCAGATTCAGTGGTAGTGTGACTTAGAGGAATTGGCTAAGGTGATGTGTGAGTGTGAAGGAATGTTACAGACATTTCCACTAATCTAACAACTCTTTGCTTTTCAGGGGTGCTCTCTGGGTTTATCATCATGGGAACTTTTAACTGGGTTTTATTGAGGGTGGAAATTTTGGTTGGGAGGAAAGAAAACATCTAAATAGATTCTATCTTCCCTACAGACCTAATCTAAAATCCACTGGCATGTTTTTCAAACTATGGGCTAGAGCAAGGCTGTCAAACTCATTTGCTATGGCAGGCCAGATTGGACTTAAATGAACTTCAAGTGGGCCGTACATACCATACATTGAAATACTAGGGTTCTCTCGTGGCATTGTGGAGCGCTGGGTTGGGTGTGCGTGTGCACGTTAGGGAGAGAGTGTGGTCTCACAGAGTGCAGTTTCGCATACCCACCACTCTGCAATGTGGCAAGACCTGACATTCTTGCAGCATTGTAGATCATTGGGTATGCAAGACCTCTCTCTGTTAGGAAGAGATTGTGGTCCCATGGAGCAGAGTCACAGGCCAGATGGAAGGGGTTCATGGCCCGCAGGCCACATGTTTGGCACCCCAGGCTAGAGTCACCTCCATCTGCAATGGGTGAAAATCAGCTGTGTGAAACAAAGGCTCCCCCCCATGAGAGGCAGACAGGAATTTGGGGGTTGTTTTTGTTTGTTTTTTATTCTTGCAGTTCATCGGGGGTTTCACTGAGGAAGGGTTGCTTAAATTTATGTCTGGGCTGCCAGCAGGGGCTGCCCAGGTGATATGCTTGAGGCAGTATGTTTCCTAGGTAGATCGGTTATTGTCCCTCTACAGCTTAGCTTGCCCACTCTCTGGGCTATGCTAGCCCAGCTCCTAGCTGGTCAGCAGAGACAATAATGGTGAGCGCCTTGTGACACTGTGACCAATTACGGGGAGAATGTTTGCTATGGGGGGTATGCAGGTCTAGTTTTCATGGATGAAACCTAATGAAGAATTGATTCTATAATCCACACACCCAGTTTCAGTAAGAAAATGCATCCATTTCTTGGGTGGAGTGTGGGAGGAAATATTTGCATTAGGGATATTTGTACGATTGTAGCTACACAGCTGCAATACCTCCCCCCCCCCCCAGTGTAGATGTGCTGCACCATTGCAAGTCACATACCACCACACTGTATTGCAACAACATTGGGGAGTTGCACTGATACAACAGTGGTACAAATATTCCATTAGGCAGGCAAGTAGTGCATACCACATTGTAGAAAATGGATGAAAAGCAGGCTTTTTTGGTGATGGTACTCAGGCGCACTGAGTACCAGCATCTTTTTTTTTCCACAGCGATGGGGTCCTGGCTCCTGCCACTCTCAACCCCAGGTCCCTGGCCGAGTACCGGTACCTTTTTTTGGTTTTTTTAAACAAAAAAAGCACTGAGGAGAGGGAATTCCCACCCTCCAGCAAATATCTTAAAATTCCTGGAATGTTAATGTTCATGCAGAACAAATGGAACCTCTGTTGTTGGGTTAATGCCAACTATAGCCACCCATCCTCAGTTGATGCAAATCACTGTAGCCTCATTGACTTTCAGTGGTGATATATACTAATTTACATCAGCTGAAGAGAATCTGGGCCAACAAAGCTTGATATGAATTCTTTCAGGGGGCTGCTTCCCAGGACAAATCTCCTCGACTGTTTTCTGCCCTTTGAGATGGCATAACTGCTGCTCTCCTGTTTGAGTTCTCCTCAAAGATGAAAGAAAAGTTAAGTCAACCCTGCTGTCATTTGAACCTTTGATTCCAGGGAGTCAAAATATTTCACCACTGGTGCCTAGACAACTAAACTGTCTCCTTTGGGGTGGCGACCGTAGCAGTGGCATTGTGCAGGCAGGGAGAAGAAAGAGAAGTGACGTTATTGGAGCTTCAGATTATGCCATCAAAAAGCAGAGACCGTAATAAATATTCACCCTCACAAGTCAGTCAAGACATTTGTGGAGAATGTGAAGTAGACTTATTTTGTTTTAATTAATAGTACCTGTACCCTCAGTTTATGAGCATGACATATTCTGTTTGACTGCAGGGAGGTGAATTGAAAGGGACTTTTGGGATGCAAGCCAGAAATGAACAATGATCAGTGATGGGACCTCCCTGGGTAAACAACTTCAAGGAAGATCAGGGAACAATGGCTACCCTATTAATTGGGAAGTTGCTTTTTTCCAAGCACTGGTCAAAAGTTATGCAGCCATTTTGTCAAAGGCTTGAGATCAGAAGTACTCGAAAGAAAGAAAGAAAGAAAGAAAGAAAGAAAGAAAGAAAGAAAGAA